>CACRXK020011936.1:0-15701 GCA_902702795.2 Paramuricea clavata
CCTCGTCCACATTTGTACCTCACAGTTAAAAGAGGAGTGAAGGGATCGTTTGTACGACGTGAACGTGAAGAGAAATTCATGTGTGACGATGCTAAGGAACACTTTAAACTCCTTCGAGAACCTGAAAGAAAATCAAAAATTAAATATTTGGGTCTCCTTTCAAGTAAATTGAGATGTAAATCATCTTTTGTCTCACCGACACCTGGTGGTGGTGTATTAGCTTGCACTAACCCCAGTTATACCAATAAAAACCCTCTACCAGTGCCTGGAGAAAACGAGAAAGTTGATGTACCTCGGGTCCGGGGAACTGGAACTTTAACCATGTTTTGCGCCCTCAATGGACAACATTATGCACTCACCTGCTTTCATGTTGGTTGTGCAACTGATGAAAACCGTTTAAACGCCGCATTCAATAAAGTAGAAGATGTTCAGAAGATGTGCAATGCACTTCCAGCTTATGAAAGTTATGCAAAGAAACAGCAATATTATTTTACACAAGGCAATATGGAGAACGACAATGTCCCCATCTTATTTGGATACGATGGAACGGACTGCACGGGTTATGGTGGTTTTGACAATTATCATTTTGACAACGAATCTGGCATTTGTCTCTAAAAGTTTTGGATGGCGTTAAAATTGATTGCAAAATAGCGTATGCAACTTCTGCTGATTGGGATGGTATATGGGATGAATTGTAGAGAGTGATAGTAATCCAGTGGAAGTGGAGAAAACCGATTTTTTGGCGGCGTTAACCCGTGGCTATATTGTTCCTTGTGATTTTAGTTACAGCCAAGAACAGGAGCCATTATTCCAGGATGCATTCGCCGTCAAGGGATGTAGTGGTCCATTCTTGGAAGGCGGTGACTCCGATTCTCTCGTTTTCGTTCATGACAATTAAGAATAACCAGAAACAGGTGTTTGCCTATGGGGTTTGCAAAGTGGATGCGCTTCTCTTACCAGAACAGCACGAGTCAGCGAGTTCTTGCAGTTAGTGCTGAAGACGAGTCCGTGAGTCTGAACAGGAAATGGAGGATGAGAATGAAACTACATCTGAGCGTTCTGAGGCTGAATTCAAGGATGAAAAAAGTGAATGTAAAGATGGATGGCAAGATCAAGATAAATTGGAATGTGAAGAAGAATGGGTTGTTTTTCAGGAAGAAAGTGGAAGCGACATTTCGAAGAAAGAAATGGAGAAAGAAAGAATTTCCAAGGAGAGAGTGAAAGCGTCCGGCCCATACTTCATCTGTCTTAGATTAGATATGGGTTTAGAAAACCTAGAACTTGAGAAAGCAGCTTGTTTTCACAATTGTGGCTGTAACTGAAAATGATGTGAATCATCTTCCAGATGTTCCTGTATATGCGGACGATTCTGAACTTTACCTTTTATTCAAGCCAGATGGCGAAATGAGTTAGGCCGCGGCATTGAATGCGATGGAACGCTGTGTGAATGAGCAAGTGAACTTTATTTAACCACGGTAAACTCATCAGGATTTTACACGCCAATTATAGAATAGAATAAAAAGTTACATATTACAATTTTATATACATATCCATTTATAAAAGTACCTGTTTTCCATGAGTGCCGTGCAATTACTAATATAAAGATAAAAATTTGAAAATTATTGTATGAAGTTGCTGCAGTTAGTGTCTCGATCGTCTCTCGTTTGTGCGTATTATTAACTTGCGTTGTGTATTGGCGTCTCAACGACAATCGAGAACCGTAAGCGGAGGTTCTTTCAATGAATAAGTTCTGAATAATGACGGACGATTCACGCAATAGTTTCAATGATATATTTACTTAATTACAATTTGTAACTCCCATAACGCGAGCCAGTTCAAGACTATATACAAACATAAAAATATAATAATAATGTGTCCAAAGCACGAATGTAATTTTACCCCTAAGCAAATTATTCTGACCAATCAAGTTCGAGTATGTGTGCGATTACTAATATTTGTACATTGACATGTGCTAGGTCTGTGTCATTCAAAGACAAGTGCGTAATTCAATATCTATATGATTATATTAAAGTCATTAGTGTTTTAGCGTCTGTCGCTATTTCACGACATCCTCCGGGGGACACAACAATGAGGATGTCCAGTCTTTAATTTTCTTCTTTGCTGCTACTGCTGCTGATCGTTTCTCTCTCTGTGGCGGGTTCTCGGATGGTTGATCTTTCTCGTCACTTGGTTCGTCAGTTGTGGGACAAATACCAAAGGAGGTTGTAGCTCTAACCTCTAATGGATACAGTTTGGCAATTGGACGGTTAGTACGGCCGGTACTGGTTCTGATGTTGGCTGCTCGAACCAATCCATCGTTGCCAGTGATGAGACTTTCAACCACAGCTAATCTCCAGTTGATACGTTTCGTATCATCATGGACTTGTACAACGTCACCAATTTTTGTGGTAATCTCGTTTTTTTCACTTGCCTTATGAAATTCTCGAAGGGACGTTAAATACTCGTGTCGCCAACGATTCCAGAAATGATGAATGAGGTTTGCTCTAATATTCGCAAGGTGTTGTACAAGTGTGGTGTCTTCGTTGAAGGTGGGATCAGACCATTCCTCTTCTTCTATCAGTGGGTGGGGTAATGCCGTTATTCTGCGACCATAGAGTAGATGGGAAGGTGTCAAGGGTTGTTCGTCTTCGATGTTGGAGGAGACGAATGTAAGTGGACGGTCGTTTAGTATTGCTTCAATTTCCACAACAATCGTTTGAAGTTCAGACAGCTGAACAGAGGCTCTTCCCAAGACTCTTTTAAGGGTAATCTTCGTCAGACCGATGAGTCGTTCCCAAAATCCACCGTACCATGGAGCACGTTTGGGGATGAATCTCCATTGTACGGCACGATTGCTAAGATGTGTCTCGAGGAGTGGGGATTTCAGGAGCTTCAACAACTCTTCTGCAGCGGACTGGTAAGTGGAGGCGTTGTCAGATATTAAGACTTTTGGCAGTGACTTGCGGCTTGCAAATCGACGGAAAGCTTCAATAAAGGTCGGAACTGTTAGGTCGGTCACGACTTCAAGGTGAACGGCACAAGTACTTGCACAAGTCAACAGGCAGATATACACCTTCGATCGACCGTTGGTTGATTTCACGTAGATTTCGCCTGTAAAATCGACCCCAGTAATGGTGAATGGGGGTGAATCATTCGTTCGAGTTATTGGAAGTGGTGGTGGGTCTGGTATCGTGTATGGTTTGCCTGTAGTTTTGAGGCACGTTACACAACGACGGATGATCTTCTTAATGTATTGTCTGGCAGCAGGTATCCAATATCTTTGACGGAGGTGGGTAAGGGTAGAGTTTTGTCCAGAGTGAAGGGTTGCTCTGTGTGCATCCTCCACAATCAACTGTGTAAGGTGATGGTTTCGTGGAAGGAGAATGGGGAACTTAGCAGATTCTTGAAGAGGAGCATTATGTATTCTTCCACCACAGCGGATGATGCCTTCGGCGAGAAATAGACGAAGTTGTCTGACCAATGATGATCGGTTAGATGTCTTTGACTGTAGGTTGACAAGTTCGTTTGAATACACAACAGATTGACAATCAACAATCCAAAACATTAGAGCAGAATCTAGTTCAGTGACAGATAATGGACCAGAATGAGTTCTCTTCTTCAGGTTATCGACGAAGCGTAGAACCCACGCTGTGACTCGTACTAGCTTATGGAGGTTACTATAAGCAGACAGATTGATAATTTTGGCAATTCCATGTTTAGGTTCAGGTACGTTAGTTGGGTTGTTTGTTGGTTCACTAGTAATGGTGGAGATGGCTTCGAGTTGTTCTGCTGCAGTGGACTGGAGGAGAACAGATTTGGAGTTCCAGCTGGGCCAGTTCTTCTTTGTATTTAGCCACGAAGGTCCACGAGACCAGAGAGTGGATGTGGATAGTTCACTAGTATGCATTCCTCTGGTTAGGAGATCAGCGGGATTATCCCCAGTTGGACAATAGTTTCATGAGGCAGTTTGTGTGAGCGACTGGATTTCGGTGACGCGGTTGTGGACGAATCGCTTCAAATCTTTCTTAAAGGACAACCAGTGGAGGACTATTTGACTATCCGACCAGAGGTAAACGTCGGACGCTTGTAAATGGGCTTGGAGGTATGAAGACAGTCTTGCACCAAGTACAGCTGCCATTAACTCGAGCTGTGGTAAGGTAAGTTTCTTGAGAGGCGCAACTCGGGATTTGGCCATAACCAATGATGTTTCGGAACCACAAGTGATATAGGCAGCTGCTCCATATGTTTTAACACTGGCGTCGACAAATACGTGGAGGGAAGTGCTAGGTGGCCATGTTGATGAAGAGGGGAAGTAACGGCGAGGAATTTCAATTTGTGTGGCAGTTTGCAAATCCTTAGAGAGTGCCAACCATTTTTCTTGGAGCTTTTGTGGTAAAGATTCGTCCCAACTGTACCCTTCTTTCCACAGTTCTTGTATAAGTATCTTGGCTCGAATGGTTACTGGAGTTAGGATGCCAAGTGGGTCGTAAATCTTGGAGGATTCGCGGAGAACTTCTCTTTTTGTGATGCTATTGTTGGCGTCGTTAGGTAGTTGCCGTTGCTGAAACTGGAGTGTATCAGTGTTAGGATTCCATCGAAGCCCGAGTACCTTTGTTTCTGGATCTTTGTCTTGAAGGCCTTGGTCTGCGGCTGATGCACGAACCGTGGGGTTGTTAGAATTCCACGCTCTTAGATTAAAGCCCACAGGTGACATTATGAGCCTTGATCTTTCAAGAAACGTAGATGCTTCATCCTCACTGTCAGAGCCAGTGGCGAGGTTATCAACATAAATATCGGTCTTCATTTTCTCAGCGACTGGGTTGTGAATACTTTCGAGATGTTTCTTGAGGGTCGCATTTAGGATAAACGGTGAACACAAAGCACCAAATAGGATGGACTTAAAACGATAGACGTCAAATGGACTTTCCGGGTCCTTTGGGTCCAGTAGCTAAACAATCATTCAAGCTTGGTTGACTATCGTTTGTTTTGCAACTGCAGTCAAAGACGACACGAAGTGGAGTGGTGGAGGAGTCTTTCAAGATAGCATGGTGTGGAAGGTAGTGACATCTGCTTCGGATCTTTTCGGAATCGGGGATTTTCTCTATAAATCCACGTTGTTGTTGTTCAGTGATGATTTGGTTGTATGCTTTCAGCTTTTCGGGGTCTGTGGCAAGCCGTCGTACTGTGGAGCGGGTTCGTCCTTTTGCTATTGCTTCATTTGTAGGAAGTGGTGGGTGATTAGGTTTCCAAGGCAACTTAGCATTATAGTGTCCATTTTCAAGGTGAATTGAAGAATTTTGGTAGTCTTCAACGAACTCTCTTTCTTTTTTCTCGGTTTCATGAGGTAAAATGCCTATGGATTCCAAGTTCCAGAACCGTTCTAACATTTCTTCTTCCCGTTCTGTCGCAACGATGGCCTTGAGGACTGTAGCGGTGAGTTCTGATGGTGGGGAGGGAATGGCAGTTGGTCCAGACAGTAGGTAGCCAATCTTTGATTTGGCGGCAGTAGGTCCAGATCCCCAAACAATCTTGTCTTCTACCACGTCCCAATAGTGGTCTGCACCAATGAGGAGAGAGATCTCGAATTGGTCATCGCTGGTGACGGGATGAGCTAGCTTGAGGTTCTTGAGGTAAGGTAGGTTGTATATGTCAGTGGTGATATGGTTCTTTTGTGGTATAGCAATCACTGGGATGATTACTACTTGGATTGGGATAATTCCACCAGTGTCTGTTTGTAGATGTACGGTTGCGATATCGACTCTTTTCACTGATGTCTAGGCACCACCGAAGACTGATAGGTGTAAAGGTTCTGGCACGAGGTTGAGACTGTTTGCTAATTCTTCAGTTATGAAAGAACGTTGGGCACCTTCATCGAACAGGATGCGTGCGGTTGCGGCTCTGTTTCGGGATTGTACGGTGGCTATTGCTGTTTTCAGTAAGGTACATCGGCGGGAGTACTTGTTGTCGGATAGGTTGGTATGAAGGTTCGTAACGGATGCTGACGTGTTGTTACCAGATGTTTGTTCGCTTGTGTTGGTTGTTTGAGCTACGTCGCCGCCGTTGGTACACATACATTGCACGTTTCTGTCCTTGTCTTTGATGTTTTGACGCGCGTTTGGATCAGGTTTTTGTTGTTCTGGGCGCTCTTTATTCCCTACACAAAGGCTTGTATGGTGTTTCTGGTGACATTGTCTGCAGCGGTTTTTGGATTTGCACTGTGACACGCGATGGTTATTAAGGCAGTTGAAACACAAGTTCGCCTGAAACGCAATTTGTTTTCGTGCAGCAGGATCACTTACTACCGTACAGTCGTTCGGTTTGTGAGATCCATTACAGAAAGTACACGCCTTCGGTTTGGAGGGGTTAGGTGGTGTTTTAAACTTTGAGTTACTGAAATTTCCCCCAAGGTTTTTGTATCTGCTAGTGTTCGTTAATAAACTGGAGATGGAAGGGAGGGTATCAGGTGACTGACTTAAATTGTTAAGTTCATTTGTCTCTTCACCTGCCTCGAGTATAAGGATTTCCTTCGAAATAGCTTTGCGCAATTGTTCTAAACTCAAGTCCGTGGTTCCATGTTCTCGAATAAGATTGTGTTTTACAGTGGTCGGAAGCTTGCTCAAGATAACGGGCACTAGGAGATCACCGTAGGAGTCTTGTGTTTTTCCCAAAGCTTCAAGGCTTCGGACGTGATTTTCCATGCGGTCGTAAAACCCACGTAACCTAGTTACCGACTCAGATGGATTAGGGAGGTCTAACAATGCTTGCATGTGTGCGTTTGTGATTTTATGTGGTTGACAAAATCTTTCTTCTAGTATCTTGACTGACTGTGCGTAGTTTGTGTCTGTTAGTGGTAAACCCTCGATTGATCTAGCCGCTTCTTCCGCCAGATGCGCTTTTAAATAATTGAATCTTTGTATGTCACATAGAGATTTATTATCATGAACTGCGGCTTTGTACGAGTCCCAAAACGTTTGCCATTTTAGTGGATTCCCATTGAATATCGGCAGGGCTAACTTAGGTAATCTATGCGCACTCGAATTGTTCAATTGCGGCGAGTAAGTGTGACCTTGAGAGGCCAATTGTTCTCCTTGATTATAGTTTTGCGCCGCAGACAGCGTGTTGTTAGGACTTGCCGTAATGGCTTGATTAGCACTTATAAAAAATTGTATTCGGTACCTTTTATCCATTAGCTCACTTAGATAGTCGTCTGCTTCCACGATCTCGCTTTCCAGTTCTTTCTCGGTCTCGATTTTACACGATATATTCTCGTCGAGCTTTTTCAATTGTTCGATTTTCGTGTCGAATGTCTGTAGCACAACTTGTAGTCGTTGAATGTTGGTTTCGTTGATCTCGTCATTCATTAACGTTTCTGCTTTATTCCACGTCTTTGTTGCTTGGGCTCGTTGAGCCCGTCGAGTTATCTTTGCGCGTTTAAGATCGTCCATCCTGGTCACGGCACCAATGTCTCGATCGTCTCTCGTTTGTGCGTATTATTAACTTGCGTTGTGTATTGGCGTCTCAACGACAATCGAGAACCGTAAGCGGAGGTTCTTACAAAGAAAAAGTTCTGAATAATGACGGACGATTCACGCAATAGTTTCAATGATATATTTACTTAATTACAATTTGTAACTCCCATAACGCGAGCCAGTTCAAGACTAAAAACAAACATAAAAATATAATAATAATGTGTCCAAAGCACGAATGTAATTTTACCCCTAAGCAAATTATTCTGACCAATCAAGTTCGAGTATGTGTGCGATTACTAATATTTGTACATTGACATGTGCTAGGTCTGTGTCATTCAAAGACAAGTGCGTAATTCAATATCTATATGATTATATTAAAGTCATTAGTGTTTTAGCGTCTGTCGCTATTTCACGACAGTTATAGTTGAATTGACGTAAAGTGTTAGCTTGTCGTATCTCGGCTGGAAGGGTGTCCCACAGTACCGCACCGCTGTAGCTAAAACTATTTTTCAATGCGTGGTACGGTTCAGTTATATAAAGCTAATTTGCCTCCGGTGTCTTTCAATGTATAATTTGTAACGTTACTGCGATCGACAAACATTTCCGTTATAGATAATCTGGTACAAGAACATTCAGAGATTTATACATCATTACAGCCTTAATTAAAATTGCGTTTAATGTTTATGTAGATTAATTATCTTACGAGTTATGATGACTTTACCTGAGGACATTAGATCATATACTAATTATTTTAGGTTTATCAAATTAGCTAACGCTTATTTTAGCAACAGAGCGACGGAAAGACTCTGATTTTTTTAAAATTGTATATATAGTTATATAGATTTGTAGTTAAAGCAGTAGTTAGTTTTATTGCAATTAGCGTAAGAAGAGCCACTTTGTGGAATATGCTAAAAAACTTTATTATTGTCATTATTATTATTATTAACTAATTATTCTAATTTCTCGAAATATCGAAGTGTTTTTGAGCTTTTTCAACCTCGTACACAGGGTCTTAGCGAGGTGAGAAAAGACCCTGAGGAGTGAGGAGGATTGAGTAGGGTGCGTAGTGACGTCACTCATTAACATACGTCATAATTATATGCAATGACGTCGCGCGGGCGAGCTTAAGCACGATCAGGTGAAACTTGCTGACTACGCATTTTTAGCGTCCCACACGTGTGTTGAATAGTTTGTGTCCCTCGCATGGCAAAATTGTTATCGAAATTAATATATAGCAGAGTTATAGCCGTATCTTTGCTCGGAAGAGATAAATTTCCACAGGTATATTGAAGGATTTTTTGTATGTTCCATAGCGAGGAATCTATTCGTCACAAAAATCAAGACATATTTTAAACTAAACAGTTCCTAATCCCGAGTTGTCAACGTCGTTGTTATGGTCAATATTTGCATGTTGTTCAAGATTATTTAGCAATCCTCCTACATACATATATACTGTTAAGATGATCATAAGAAAACTTATCAAGAGTAGAAGTTAGAATTAGAACAGTTGTAATATTTTTTGACACTATCGTCTGTTATTTGTATCAATAAACATGTTTTATACTTTGCAAATGTTGCGTTGTTATGCGTTGCTAAGTCATTAGGAGGCGTGTAGGTAATTAAGGGGATTAAGGTAATACGAATTTGCATAACTAAGTGTATCCCGATGGATAGATAGGGATTATTTTTTAACGCAGGTGTATACCTTAAAATCAGGCGCGTGGCTTTGCGGGTACATGCATATATTAAAGTACAACATATTTGTACACGGATCTTTTCGCGCGGGCGGAAAGAGCGGGCTTTGCCGGCAAAAAATTACACAATATTTCAGTTTTTAAACACATTTATTTCTTCAAAACGTTATACAAAATTTAGTACGGTCTACTTCTAAGAGCGTAACGTCTAGGTGTTTTTGTTATTTTTAAAGAGTTCTCATATTCTTGTCTATCTTCTGGGGATAACTTTGCAAGTTTTTCCGGCTTCATTGGAATATATTTCGGTCTATCGCTCAATATAAAACGTTCATAATCCTCTCTTGCTTCCGGAGTCATTCGCGCTAGGTCACGTTCGGTCCAATCTGCTGGGTCAACCCAATTGTGAAAAAAATTGCGCTTGAGTTTTGGCCGTTCCTCTCCTGTTGGTGGTGGTGTAAGGAAATTAGGTTTAGGCGTAGCAGGCACTGGTGGTACTATCTCAGCAAATTCATTGGGTGGTGGTATTTCTGTAGGCACTAGTGGAGTGGTCTGAACAGGAGCTTGAGCTTGGACATCCATCTTATTTTTGAATGTGAGAAACCGATTTAGTTGATCCGAATATAATTTGCTTTTTTCCACTGCGCTAAGCTGTGGTGCATCCATGATTTCTTTCATTCGCTGCTCGGCATCATACATGGCATTTACAAGTGGTGGTTGTCGATACGACTGTTTTTGTATAAACTTTTCAATCTCACCGGGAAGTATGTTGGTCTTGAGTCGTTGTTGATCATCTGTTGTTGGCTTTAAATCCAACATCAAATACCCGTGAGGTCGGCTCGTAGCATCTTCATAACTCCTCATAAATTCTTGTACTTTTCCGGGATTTATTTGCCTTGCAAGCATAGAAATTTGTTGTTTATCTCTTGGTGACTTGAACAACACGATATAATGGGCGTTTAGGCTAATATTTCTCATTTCTTTGCCTTGATGAAATATATTTTGAACAATATAGATGATAGATAAATTCCGATGATGACTTCCTTTCGTAAAAAGATCAGAAATACGTTTATCTTTGCCAGATTGAGCCATAAGGTCGTCCAATACGATCAAATTCCGTTGCGATACGTCCAAGTAATCTGCGTTGTCGATGTCTTCGGGGATGCCTTGATTAAACTCGATTCCAGACATCGTTCTCATTATATCAAAATAGGAGGGTTGCCATTGACCATAACACCAAATGATACGTTGAGGAGCAGGACTTATAGTTTTCTGTGCATTCTCCAAGAGTGATTTTACCCATACAGTTTTGCCGCTTTGGGTACACCCAGCTACGATGCACGTAAAAGGGTGTTGCAAAACAACAGATCCATTAGTCGTCATGCGAATGTTGTTGGTTGGTTTTTGATCATGCACTTTTTGTTTGTGTCGATTTAAATTGAACGGTTTAGAGAAATATTTCCCACAGATATGACACGAATGAGACATGTTTACTCTATGACGAAGAGTTAGATAATAAATCTCTCAAATAGAAACCGAGTTTATATAACTAGTATCTCGTAGCCAACTCCCTAGTCTCGTACCCAAGCTCCTTAGGCTCGGAGCTCCTTAGACTCGGAGCTCCTTAGGCTCGGAGCCAGCTCCTTAGGCTCGGAGTCAGCTCTTTAGGCTCGGAGCCAGCTCCAAGCCCAAGGAGCCAGCTCCTTAGGCTCGGAGCCGAGCTCTTTAGGCTCGGAGCCGGGCTCCTTGGGCTCGGAGCCAGCTCTTTAGGTTCGGAGCCAGCTCCTTAGGCTCGGAGCCGAGCTTCTTGGGCTCGGAGCCAGCTCCTTAGGCTCGGAGCCGAGCTCCTTGGGTTCGGAGCCAGCTCCTTAGGCTCGGAGCCTTGTCTAAATTGCTTTCTCTCTTCCGATATAAGCTTCCTTATTGTTGTGTTTTACTCATTTGCTTCCAAACCGTCGAACAGAAATGATCAATCTTCTAAGGCACAAGCCATTTCTTGAATTGTTGGGGACGTCTGAGCCTGATCAACAACAAGCACTACTGGAAACAGCAACCGCCGAGCAAGTACACTGCCTGTGTCTCTGTGTAGAAAACGTTATGAAAAGAAAATATTTAATGTCGAAGCATGTAATGAAGAAACTCAGACCTTACAGACATGAAATGCTTAGGTTGGTAGATAGAGAAAAATGTGGAAGAAGAAAAAAACGGATACTCATTCAACATGGTGAAGGTTTCCTTGGACTATTACTAAGTCCTATTTTGGAAAGCCTGGCTGAACTTGTATAAAAGCCCTGTGACTACAAATTATACATCATTTCAACAATGAACATCGGGAGTAAAACATCTCCGCGACATTGGCGCATTAAAGATGTACTTTTGTATCTGAACAATAATGTCAACAAAACTACAGCAGAAAAAATGCTACATTCTATTCTTATATCAAGTGATATTTTAACTTGGAATCCTCAGGGTGAGATTGTTTATCATAGAAGAGACATTCCTGGTACTAACATCGAGAACTTTTTACAATACGCACTTTTACCATACAACTCTCACATTCCTGAACCACGAGGGCTCGCCCTGTTTACAAAAGGTCTAGTAGAAGCAGGGGTTAATAAAGATTTGATTAAAAACGAGTATTTATTGTCAAAAATGGCAAAGGAGGAACATGAAATGCCACAATCTGAGAGTGATGTTGAAAGCGAATCTGGTGAAGAGAACAGGGAATCTGACAAGAGTGATAATGAAAGCGAATATGATGATAATGAGGATGATGATAATGAGGAGGAAGGTGAGCCCGAGAAACTAGCTTGTAACCATTGTGGAGAAGAAACTGGTCACATTGTATACTTAATGAAGTGCCCAAGATGTTCGTGGAAAGATTTCTACTGGAGCAAAGACGCTCAATGTATGATATGTGATGAACAGTCACCTCTATTGTTTTCGCATGTCATTGGTTTCTGCGAGCTATGTTCGTATGCTACGTCTAACACCAAGACGGGTGGAGTGGAGTTCACACCAAAAATGGACAAATAAAAGACCCAGCAGATTGGACCGAACGTGACCTAGCACGAATGACTCCGGAAGCAAGAGAGGATTATGAACGTTTTATATTGAGCGATACCGACCGAAGTATATTCCAATGAAGCCGGAAAAACTTGCAAAGTTATCCCCCAGAAGATAGACAAGAATATGAGAACTCTTTAAAAATAACAAAAACACCTAGACGTTACGCTCTTAGAAGTAGACCGTACTAAATTTTGTATAACGTTTTGAAGAAATAAATGTGTTTAAAAACTGAAATATTGTGTAATTTTTTGCCGGCAAAGCCCGCTCTTTCCGCCCGCGCGAAAAGATCCGTGTACAAATATGTTGTACTTTAATATATGCATGTACCCGCAAAGCCACGCCCTGATTTTAAGGTATACACCTGCGTTAAAAAATAATCCCTATCTATCCATCGGGATACACTTAGTTATGCAAATTCGTATTACCTTAATCCCCTTAATTACCTACACGCCTCCTAATGACTTAGCAACGGATAACAACGCAACATTTGCAAAGTATGAAACATGTTTATTGATACAAATAAGTAAGAGTTAGATACCGAAAACGGAGGCTCTTAGTCAGATACAAACCCGAGGGGCCCTAGGCCCCGAGGGATTTATCTGACTAAGAGCCGACGTTTGAGGTATCTAACTAACTTAGTTCATATTTGTAAGGATTGACCCACAATGAAATTTACTTTATGATATGTATTGTTCTTTAAATGAGTTTGAATTACCATGGTTGTAATAAAAACAAACAGGGCTATTTTGATATGCATCAATTCTCGTGTCGCACTACTGTACAGGGTGTATCAAAAAACCGCAACCTCGGAATTTTCCAAGAAATCGACATTGTTTTAAAGACAAAAGATTTTAGGCGCCTGGGAATTTAAAATAGCACAACTGTCAAAATTACTGCACACGCGAGTGCATAAAGCAAAATTTATGCATTTATTTAATGCACAACAACAGTAATATGATCTATTAGCAATTCGATTTCAATTCCCAGGGGCCTAAAATCTTTTATGCTTAAGAATTGCAAAGTGATTTCTTAGGAAATTCCGAGGTTGCGTTTTTTTTTATACACCCTGAATACTATCAATGAGAAGTGATTAAATATTCGTTCACCAACCACAATTACGATGAAATATGTTTGAAATAGCTCATACAACCGAGAAGAGCTAACGAAGATTTGTACGGGTTTGTCGAAGCAGAGATTCTCAAGTTGTTCTCAACAGGGTTTTATTTGCAGGATAAAAACCAAATGGGAGGTCTTTCATTGAAATTCAAGACCGAGGCGTGCAGCACCGAGGCTTGAATTTTAATGAAAGACCGACCATTTTCTATTGTCCTTGGGAGGTTGTGGGACGAAATAAGGTTGAACATGCGCATTAAACACGCTTTAATGTGGTTGAGCATGCGTAGTATATCATTTCGCGTCCCACAAGCGAAAGAGCAGATATTACTGTATAAATTCCTTTCACAAGCAAGTTTGATGGTCGGTTCAGCTAGTCCTCGTGCACCGAATGATAAATATTCTACCCAAAGGTAGAGTTTGACGGGCTTTGAGGTACACGGCTGTTGTCTCTTTCTCGACTCAGAGACGTGCAGCGTTTTCTAGTCGAAAAGGAGATGTGGGGTTTGAGTTTGGTTAAAAATTCAAGGTATCTAACTCCATAGTGACCTCCAAAAGGGGTCACTATGGAGTTAGATACCTTGCATTTTTAATTAGGCATTCATTTCTATTCATCAACCCCGCTTCTCCCTGTGGAGATATCAAATCCCTCCCCTTGCTTTTAGATTCTTACCCAAATAAAACCCTATTGAGGACAATAGATATCCGCACAAATATGAACTAACAGACGATAGTGTCAAAAAATATTACAACTGTTCTAATTCTAACTTCTACTCTTGATAAGTTTTCTTATGATCATCTTAACAGTATATATGTATGTAGGAGGATTGCTAAATAATCTTGAACAACATGCAAATATTGACCATAACAACGACGTTGACAACTCGGGATTAGGAACTGTTTAGTTTAAAATATGTCTTCATTTTTGTGACGAATAGATTCCTCGCTATGGAACATACAAAAAATCCTTCAATATACCTGTGGAAATTTATCTCTTCCGAGCAAAGATACGGCTATAACTCTGCTATATATTAATTTCGATAACAATTTTGCCATGCGAGGGACACAAACTATTCAACACACGTGTGGGACGCAAAAAATGCGTAGTCAGCAAGTTTCACCTGATCGTGTTTAAGCTCGCCCGCGCGACGTCATTGCATATAATTATGACGTATGTTAATGAGTGATGTCACCACGCACCCTACTCAATCCTCCTCACTCCTCCTCATTCCTCCTCACTCCACCACACTCTTCCTCACTCCACCACACTCCACCACAAAAATCCGGGTCGAACGGTACCTACTATACTACTCACGCTCATTAACAGGGGCGCAGGAAGCATCAAACGATTGGGGGCACCGGCTTCCAGGGCACTTTAGGACATTGAAAAGGGCACCTAAATTTTTTTCCGATTGGAGGAAGGAGGGTGGCGACGGGGGGGAAGGAAAATTTTTTGCGTCATACCATACCGAAATTAGAGACCTTACAATTTTAGGACGGCAACGCGACGGCAACGGCTACAAATACAATAGATCATTGAAAATAATTGAGTACTTACAATATATGAATAATTTAAACATTGTCCTCGCTCTGTTTACAACGCCAAATCACAGATTTTCACGTCTTGATACAGCGGCTGCATTCCAAGCCGCAACAAGTGCAACTTCAGACTGGGTTTAGCAGAACTCTTCCGAACCATAAAACCCATGTCTTCAACTTCTAAAACTGTATTAAATTCATACGATTGATAATATATCACGAACTATCTTTACTGCCATTTATTTGAAGGAGTTTGTTTTGGCCGTCGCGTACGTTGCCGTCCTAAAATCGTAAGGTCTCACTGGTTTCCATGAAAGCATTAGACTGGTTCTACTATCTGACCAAGTTTGGACGAAAAATGTTGAAAACTCGCAGAGTTATTTAATAAAATACATTTCGCTGTATTAAGAAAAACATTGAAAATGTAATATTCAAATTCAATTTTCTCCCGAAAAAGTTTACGGTAATTACAGATTTTCAAACAAGTTGTGCTCCTGCGGGTTTTAACCAATGTTTCTCAAATTTTCACAGGACATAGCTAAAGACGTCGGTTTCAAAATCGTGTTCGGCTTTTTTTTAATTTTGGATATTTTAAAAATAAAGAGCAATTCACTCAAACAATTCAGAAATATATTGCAGTCGTCAAAGAAATCGCCATATCAGCGGAATGACTAGCCTCCTGCGCAGACGTTGTTAGTGGCCGAGGCCTCACCTAACGTCTGCTCACATTCGCTATACATTTGACTTCCCGGCAATTAACCAATCACAGTCATCTACACGATAATTGGAAGATCGACCTTCAATGACCTTCACACGCATG
>CACRXK020011937.1:0-15700 GCA_902702795.2 Paramuricea clavata
GTGTTTATAATTATCAGTTTATGCATGCCTTTCACACATTGTTTCACGGTTGACAGCCACTAATTCATGAAACTGCAGGCTTGTTTCTAGTTAAATAGTGAAATACATCACAAAAATATATTGTAAGTGATGAACTCACTATCAAAGTGATGAACTCACCTATACAATTATTACTGTATGAGTAAGATGATTTGTAAATATATTTCCTAATGTATTATTGCATATATATTAGTCAATACAGTATATTACTGAAACAGATGCACAATAAAAATCAGAAACCTTGTGGGGATTTTCCCCCAGGTGTGTTGCTTGATATTACTACTACCTACTGAGATTAGAATTAACATTCCAATCTGGCTAGTATAAGAACTGTTGAGATTAGATTTACATTCCAATCTGGCTAGTATAAGAACTGTTGAGATTATAATCAAATTCCAATGTAATAAAACTCAAGTTCAGCACAGTAGTTGGCAATCAATCGGGTCTTGGGCTTCTCTGTGCTGCCCAGTAACACGAGTGGCATAGTAGCATCTCTCCCATAAACTGCTTTAAATGGAGATACGTGTGTTGAAGAATGGACACTTGTTCGATATGCAAATATAGCCAGGGGTAAATGTAAATCCCAGTTGTTGTGATGACCATTTACGTAAGACGAGATTATTGCTTTCAATGTATGGTTGAACCGCTCCACTTGGCCATCAGTCTGTGGGTGATATGGTGATGTCGGCAACTTGTGAACACCCAAGAGCTTGAATAGTTCTTTCATGAGCTCCGACCCATTTAGTAAAGTGATCACTCATCATCAAAACATACTGGTGCCCTTGTGCTGTTATTGGAAGAGGTCCTAAGATGTTCATTGCCCACAACTCCATTGGTCGAGATACTCTATTGGTCTGATTCGGAGGTTGCTCTAGGCTACATTAGGAGTAAGGAAAAATCTTGGAAACCGTGGGTCAATTTACGAAAGAGAGTGAAAAAGGAAACAAGTTTGATCACAGAGGGTATGATAACAGACATTGAATATAATGAAGCTCTAATTATGTGCATTAAAGATGAACAGATTCAGTTAAAGCAACAAGATAATTACTCAAAGCTTGAAGCATCATTACATTTATTTAAAGACAAGGACGGTGTTCAATGCATCATTACAATATGAAGAACAGTAACCGATTATTTTACGGAAGAGACAAAGATATCTGAATGAATGGAGGCAAATGTATATATATCAGATGATAGAAGGTGAAATACATGGTGTATTGGCGTTGGGGATGTCGTTTTGATCAAGGATGACAAACTTTCGGTGCACACTCAGTACAAAAGGGGATCGTATGCAACATACAAACATTGTTTTATTTAAATATTGGTTTATTGTAAGATTAAAAAAATATTCTGCATATTTTAGCTGGCTTAAAAAAGTTCAAAAGGAGCTGAAATGTCATAACTTAATTGTATGGCAATCTGTTTTTGTCCCATAATTTTGTCAAGGGCAGGGCATCACTGTTCACACAATTTCCATGCACGTCAGGCATATTTTTTCCACCTGTATGCCCATGCTGATTACCATTATAAATTCGAAAGATTATCTACTTAGTGAGTGTTATACGGCAATACTTACAGCAGTTAATGTGTAGTGTATACACTGAGCCTTTACAGTTGATTTTGACAACTAGGCAAATTCTTGCATCACTTCATTTTAATGAAAACGTGCATCTGGAAGTGAAAAAGAAGAAGAATGGTGAAGTCAGGACACATGTTTGGTGGCCAAAGTTCAAGGCTGCATGGTGAAGCTGTAGTTAGAGATGTGAAGGTTGAGCCAATTTACAGTACGTGTCATGTTTTCCGTAAGGCCAAATAAAAAAAAATTCTTGGTTAGCATCACACTCTCACAAATTTTCAGAGGCGGGCGGGCGGATTTTTTTAAAAATTTTTACTCGTTTTTTAATTTTTTAATAGTATTTTTGGAGGGGATGGGGGGCGGTTTTTCCACCATATCGGTGATATTTTTTGTACTGATGTTGCGAAGGCCGCCATTTTGCTTTAAGAACCTTGTATACCCAAGCCTACGCGCTCCTATCGATCAGTATATAGCGCGAAGGTCTGAGCATGAGAAAAATTTCAAATATTAAACTGTTTTAAGCTGTAAAACGAAGAGATATAAAAAAAAAAAAAAAAATTCAGAGGCGGCAGAAAATCGAGAGGCGGGCAGTGACGCTAACCAAGTA
Source organism: Paramuricea clavata (assembly GCA_902702795.2). Classification (NCBI taxonomy): domain Eukaryota; kingdom Metazoa; phylum Cnidaria; class Anthozoa; order Malacalcyonacea; family Plexauridae; genus Paramuricea; species Paramuricea clavata. The sequence goes on from CACRXK020011937.1 coordinate 2,223, forward strand.
TTTTTTTTATTTGGCCTAAGAGGTTTGTTCATGATTATCAACATTTTCACAATCATACCAAGTGTATCATTTTCTCACCCCCTCCCCTTATCCATACTGCATCCCCCTTAAATTAGTACAGGAAAGTGATTAGGAAAATAGAGGATTTCAACTTTTTTCCCAGGATACAGCGATAATCTAAAGGAGATGTTGTTCATTAGTCTATTAAAAGATCTGGAAAAGATTTATCAGGAAGAAGAATCTAAAGCCACAAAGTCACTAGCGTCACAGTTTCCAAACAGGTTGTCTTGAGAAAATGCGATTCAGCAACTTGCAACCACCCAAAGTGTGAAAACCCCTCATTAGAAGTTCAAGACCAATTGATCATTGCAGAGAATGAAAGATCTGAGAATATGACACAAACTTCTAGTGCTATCAGTACTACTGCCAAACAGAAAAGATTGCCTCATTGCAGAAAATGCAAAAAGCCTATGCTAGGTCATCCACAAAACCATTGCCTAAATTAAAATTTGTTCCATAACACCAGATGACTGATAAATACAATATGTTGAAATTGTTTACCAAAGTTGATACAAGACAAGGCTTGGACACTTGATAGAAGGACAATACAACTCACTATCTATGTTTTTGTCTAGGTTTGTGCAAAATTGAAAATTGCAGTTCTAGGTGGCCACATGTGTATTGTATTTTCACCCATCCAACCAATAGTAGTGTATTGCCTAGTTATTCACCCTTTACGTGAACTATTGGTTAGTTTAACAATTACCATTGGTTGATTTGGAAAAATAACATGTAAAAAAGAGCCGAATGAACTCAAGCTCACAGTTCGTACTTCAGGTGAACGCTTGATCGAAATGGATCCCGGACATGTCCGTGAGGGGCAAAATCTGGGAGAATATTCCTAGCATCGGGATCATCATATCCGTCATGTACTATGGGGCCTAGTGGGGGTGCTAGACAGGAAAGCTTTTGAAACCTTGGGTCCTAATCGCTAGGCCCTCCTCTACCTCTATTCATCCCCCTACCTTCCCTCTGGGTTGAGGAGTGGGGTTCTCATGACTCATCAGAACCAGTCAGAACCGCTACTTCCCTGAGGCTATGAAACAGGAACAGCAGATAGGAACAGGATCAATATATTCGTCAGTGCAAATAAAAACTTTTTATAGACATAATTTACATGGTGCCATGACTAAAAATTATAATAAGAGCCAAACTAGTAAGTATGAATACTTGGTTGTTATGTATGTAACAAACAACCAAACATGTGCTCAATACTCATTTTACTTCGCCTAGGAATCAGAGATTTTTATGCCTAAAACATAAATTTTGTCAACATTATAAATAAATACCATTTACATTTGTCAATTTCAGTATAAAAGGATTATTTCAACACAAAAAAGCGATATGAGGACATACTTGGTCGTACTAGTGAAGCTATACTAAATACAAATAAATTTACAATGCCATGGCAATGGCAAAACATTGAAATAGAAATTGTCTAAAAATGATAAAAATACTTGCCTTGAAACTCCAGACACGACTCCCAATGCCAGGTTGAGATACTTGTCTTCATACGAAGACATTCCATCATTACTAGCACTATCAGTTTGCAAAATAAAGCCAAGAACATCTTCAGGATGCGATTCAAACAATACAACTACAATACAATTATATTACAACACTCGTGCGCGATAATCAGGAAAATTGCTATAAAAGGTTTGTTTTTCTGCCTAAGGCAATCAATCCGTATCTAGGGTAAACAAACACTTAGGAAGTGATTTCTGCAGTCTTTTACAAGGAAACTGTAATGCTTTACCAAGAATTTAGCGTTCAAAGTTGGCCGAACACTTTCCGACCACGAGAATTGCCATAATAGGCTTAGATTATTTTGCAATCTCCCGAGACTGCTCCGAGCTATAGAATGCAAGATGGTGATTCGTTTGGTATATTTGCCTTTATTATACATTAAAAAGAAGCAAAAATACAAGCATTTGAATCAAGCGGAACATTCAAAATGCAACAGCAAAATTGATAATGCGTCATTTGCATAAATTTCACCGCATTGATCATTTCAAGGTACGAAATTATATATATATATATATAAATATTGGAATGTGAACTTCAACTATACATTTAAAAAATTAAAAAATTAAGTTCATTTACTCGAATTTCACGCCTATATTGGCGATCATCAGACTGCCTGTCCGTATTAAAACGTCCTTATTTATACCTATTTATAAACTATATAAAATTAGCATGAACATTTACATAATTACAATTAAAATTATTTACGTTACATTACTAGCATAAAACTTGTTTTCATGCCGACATTTTGATATTAATTCTGATCGTTTGTTTAGAAGAGTTCCCTTGTGAGCGTTTAGAATTGCCATTTTTTCTGCCAGGCACAGTTTACAAACTTTTGTTCCGCTTGCATACGGTTTAGCCTTCTTCAAAATTGACCATTTAATTTCATAATCCCTTTTCGTTTTCTTCAGATCCCAAATGAATTTCGATAGCACTGTTTTGTTTGCATAGTCTTTGTTTTTAAATGATAGGGTATGGTTGTAAAACCTCGTTTTGAATTCCGATTCCGCCATGCCGACGTAAACCTTAGGGTCGTCATCTTTTCCTGGTTCAAAGACTTTCACTTGGTATTTGTAGCTGTTGTTAAACATTGATTATCTAATGGGCATAATATATATCGATCTAATGTAACCTAGCATCATTCCTGATGATGACTTAAATCTTAGTCGAAAGCTAGAATATCAAAATGTTTAATTTCGGAGCTACAGTTGTTTTATATTTTATTAAAATACTCAGTGGTTCATGTAATTTCAACAAGATGCTCTACTTTACATTGGCCACAACTACACCAATCCTTAACATCAACTCGCTTTTGAATCGTTCAGCAAGAACACCAGCAGAAAGGCCATCCAAATCAACTTCATCATTGCTGGAGCTTGTGCACTGTCATTTGTTTGGTCGATTGCTTGCCAATGGTTCATGAACATAAGGTTCAAATTGCCCATAAACCACACCACATCGCTCTTCTGAGTCGCTAGAAGATTCTTGTGGACTTTATTGATTCCACTCTAAACACACTATTCCAGTCTAAACACTAGACTTGTCTATTTACATAATGGAACATGCAAACAAATTCCAATTACACAAGGGCCTCTGAGGCCTGCATGTGTAATTAAGGTTATATGAGCAAACAAAGGGAGAAATATATGGGAAAACAAATGGTAAGGCTTGCCTTTCCTGTGCATTAGCTCACAATTTAACGCTTCTGGTACAGTAACGGAAGTGAACAGAAGAAAAAAGCCCAGATCACATGATCCTCCTTACGTATAAATACGCCGGCCACGTTGGCTATTTTCAACATGTAAAGCCTCCTAGTGAATACCAGGGAGGGATTTTGTACCCAGTAAGGTACGAAAGGGTGGGAACCCATATATTTCTCCCTTCGTTTGCTCATATAACCGTAATTACACATGCAGGCCTCATAGGCCCTTGTGTAATTGGAATTATATTTCGCAAACTCCGGTCGAAATATATGGGAAAACAAATGGTAGATTTCAATGCTAAACGCGGTACTAAACTCATATATTTCGACATAAAAATCCTGTAAATATGTGATAACAATAAAACCGAGTTTGGTAATAACATAATTTTATCTAGCACTATTGATCAATACTGTTTGTGCATACGAAACATCAACAACAGGTTTGTAATAACACCAATTGAAGGTGGAAGGAGAGGACCAATCTCCCATTTTCAAAATGTCACCAAGAGGTAAATTGTTTTTCGCAGCTGCGGAAGTGGACGCTGCTCGTGTGGAATGTGCTTTAGAAATTGAAGAATCAATACCAGCTTCCTGTATGACGTCACATAACCATCTAGCAATGGTACATCTAGACACTGGGTTATGAGGTCGTTGGAATGACAAGAAAAGTTTCCCATGGCCAGGTGATGTGCGAAAACCGCTGGTTAGGTTCAGGTAACAATCCATTGGGCAAAGAGATGTATCTTCAGGGAAAATTGGAAAAGACACTGAAGCCTCCGATATTGGGTCACCTGTTTTGCGCGGTTTCGTGAGTGTAAACGTGAAACCATCTGGTTGTTTCTTTAAACGACCAATGTCAAGGTCCGCTAGGACTGAGGACTGTTCTGGTGAAATTAGGGCCAAAAGCATCGCAAGTTTGCCAACTTGTTCTGGTGAAATTAGGGCCAAAAGCATCGCAAGACAACATATTGTTGTGTCCGAGAGAAGATAAATATGCAGTTACTTTAGAGACATCCCAGGTTGTAGAGTAATGAGGTTGAGGTGGCCGTTCATTAGCGATTCCTTTCAGAAGACGAATCACCAGAGGGTGTTGACCAACAGGTTTCCCATCAACCCAACGATGTGTAGACGAGATAGCTGATCGGAACACATTGAGTGTACGATATTGCAAATTGTTCTCAAATTGTTCTCCGAGGAACGTTAAAATGTTGTTTAAACCTGCTGAAATTGGATCAATTTGTCGTCGATCACACCAGCCACACCATTTTCACCATACGGAGTCGTAAGTCTTGTTAGTCGATTTACGAGTAGCAGCTGAAAGAAGTCTGGTAACGTGTTCCGGAAGGTCTCCTGTTTCACAGGATCGTTGGAAACAAGCCAAACGGCTAGATGCAGGCGTGGAAACATTGGATGGATCGTTGTTGGGTTGGCAGGATTCTCTAGTGTTTCTGGAGTCGACGGCAGGATCACTGGAGATCGTATTGCCAGTTGAAGAAGAAGGGGCCACCAAGTCTGCCCCTGCCATATTGGGGCCACCAGGACGATGGTGGCATTGTCCTGTTGTACCTTGATTAGTGTTCGCGGTACGAGGTTGAAGGGGGGAAGGCGTAGCCTTTCAAAATGCCCCAATTTAGAGTAAATGCATCGGTTGCGAACGCGTGTGGGTCGGGATGCCAACTCACACAACGTGGGAGCTGGTGTGTCAGTCTGGTTGCAAAGAGGTTGATGTCTCTTGTCCTGAAGGAACTTCTTAATGAGGTTCTGGTGAATTCTCCAGTCGCTCGAATCGACACACGTTCTCGATTCTCTGTCCGCTAGGTAATTCGCTACTCCTGGCAAGTGTTCTGCCTGTATGTAAATATTTCGACTGACACACCAGTTCCACAGCTCCAGTGACAATGTTATTAAGTTTGGGGAACGTGTCCCCCCTTTGTTGTTTATGTACGCGACTGCGGTTGTATTGTCGAGCCTTAACTTTATTGACGTGTTTGTCCTGTGTTTCAGGAATGTCTGGATTGTCAGAAAGGTTGCTTTGAGTTCTAATATGTTGATGTGCATTAAACGCTCCTGTGCGGACCAACTGCCCTTGGCTGTGAGGTGGCCGCATGTGCCCCCCCCCCCAACCCAATTTCGACGCATCCGACGTTATCGTCAGTTCGTATGTGGGAGGATGGATTAGACTGCCGTTGACCTGCTGGATGTTGGAAATCCACCATTGCAGTTCCCTTTGTGCTAGGGGTTCCAGGAATACGAGGCCTTCGTAAGACCCTTTGTTCAATGTTACTTGTTGTATCAGACGGTTCTGAAGGTGTCTGAAATGAAGTGGCGCCAACCATATTGCAGGGCGTGTTGATTCGAGAAAGCCCAGCAATTGCGCCAGTCGGCGCAGTGAAACCGGGTTTCTTTGAAGTAGTGAATAACATAGTTGGGTTGTTTTCATCACTTTGGGGGGCGGCAGGTAGAATTTCATTGACCTGGAATCGACTAGTAGACCCAAAAATTCCATCACTTGGGAGGGGTTTAGTACGGACTTCTCTAAATTTATTATAAAGCCCAGGCTTCTCAGAAGCTCTAAAACCAGTTGCGTGTGTTTGTTCAAGGCTGTTATATTTGAACCTACAATTATAATATCGTCCAGGTAAATGAGGAGCCGAATACGTACGAAGGAACGTATGACAGGTTTGAGAAGTTTCGTGAATATTCTTGGGGCTGTGCACAACCCGAATGGCAGGGCTTGAAACTGGTATGTTTGGCCCTTCCATATAAACCGAAGGTATTGTTGAGAGTCCTTGTGAATGCCCACTGTTAGGTAAGCGTCCTTGAGGTCCAGTTTGACCATAAAGTCGTTTGGGTTCAGTAGTTGTTTGAGACACAGAATGTTTTCCATCTGAAAATGTTCGTTTGAGATAAATTGATTTAGATTGCTTAAATCTATAACTGGGCATAAGTTGCCTCCTTTGGTACAAGGAAAAGGCGGCTGTAAAAGCCCATTTTGGAAAATTTTACTGGGAGAATTGCCCCCTTTGAAAGAAGCTTTGAAATTTCGTTTCCCAATACAGGGATGTTTTCGCGCGAGGTTGATGTTGTGGGAATGACCCTTTGCCAAGGTCGAGTGTGAAACTCGATGCGATAACCTCGAACTATATTTAAAATTGTTGAATCTTGAGTTAGGTTTCGCCATTGTTGTAGAAAATGTTTTAGACGAGCGGCTGGTTTTATGTTTATTATTGGCGGAACCAGGCCCTGTCTGGCTGGTCCCACCTTGGGCGAAAACTTTGCACTTGGTTGGCTTCTGGCGAGAAGCGTTGTTGATTGTTTGATGTGGAATTGCGCGGAAAGGGCCGATTAGATTTGCCCCAAGTTTGTTGTGTATTGTACTTGGTACGAGGAAAATTTCCCGATGTATTAGACTGCATTTTGCTATAATTAGGTTTTTGCAAATTTTTACTAAGGCTCCGAGTAAGCTCGGAATGTTTAGCCGCCAGAGTGGTTAAATCCTCGCCAAAAAGCATTTTTCCCGCCTTTGGGAATTCTTGTTCGGCTAGTTGAACTTTATCTGGATTTATAGCTGCCAAAATTTTCTTACGACGGAGGGTCGTAGTGATATGGTTTGCTGAACCCAGCAAACAGAGCGATTGCTGTAAAGTTGTTTGTAAATCTTCATTTGAAATATTTTCGTTCGATTCAAGACGATCGTGTAAACAACACAAAGGCGCCGCGGCGTTTAAAGTAGCTCGTTGAATGAGAGCTAAATCTTTGTCCCGTTGTTCGATAAATTTCTTTCGGCTAGATGGGATATAGGTTAAATTACTTTTATCTAGCAAGGGAGCTACACCAGCATCCGTTTCTGGGGGAGAATATTCCCCAATAATCTCATTTACTTGCTCTGTATTGAGCCGCCGTCGAAACTTTTTCTCGAGAAATGTACCAAAGGCAGCTGAGGGAACCCAGCGACGTGCTGTTGTTTGTTTGGGATCGAAAAATCCTGTTGATGACTTGACATTAGTCGGAGTTTCGCCACTGTCTACGTTGTTTGCATCGACATTATCCAGGAGATTTCCATGAGTACTTTTCGACTGTGCGTCGACTACCGGTGACATAAAGTCATCTAATGGTGGCACAAAGCCAGCTAATGAGGTCTCATCAGGACCGTCTGTGTTGCTGCTCGGAATATCGTTCTCTTCTAGATGTGTTGCTGTAATCGACAGGCGATCGTCTTTGACAGTGCTTTCCTCGACAGGATGAGGAACTTCGAGTGGTTGTTGAACGCGTTGGGATTCTATTTTCGTTACACGTTCTGACAGAGCTACAAATTGCTCTCGCATGTCTTTTACACCACTAAGTATTTGCGAAAGTGTGTGAGAATCAGAGCTATTTCGCTTTGATTCTTTCTTTCGTCGATGACTATCTGATGCTGAGCGAGATGACGACCGATGTCGTTTCCGTGAAGATTTGTGAGACTCAGACATAGCACTGAAAGAGAAAAAAAAACACTGAGAAAAACTACAAAACTTACCTGTGTGAGCGAGCACAAAGAAAAAAGCCGACGGAGCACACGTGGCCAGCGTATTTATACGTAAGGAGGATCACGTGATCTGGGCTTTTTTCTTCTGTTTACTTTCCGTTACTGTACCGGAAGCGTTAAATTGTTAGCTAATGCACAGGAAAGGCAAGCCTTACCATTTGTTTTCCCATATATTTCGACCGGAGTTTGCGAAATATAATTTATGTCACATATGTGACCAGACAATCTCGCCCCCAGGCCAAATTTTGCCTTAAAAATCGAAATTTTATGATCGTTTTTTTTCCAAAGTAAGGGCAAGGAAAAACCAAAACGGCTTCAAACAAGGTAGGTTTGTGTTGTAATGTCTAGCTAAAAGAATGAGAAAATCAGTTTACCTCTAAAGGTCATGCCACAGCTTTCCACAGTACATGTAAAGCTTTAGAACTCTTTGTGCGAGGCACTGCTTGTCTGCAATGAATCGTTCCAAATTTGAAACTAAAGTTGAGGCAACAATTACATTTTCCAAGATCCTTGCTTGTGACTGTAGGTTGCCCTTTATCACCATGCCTGTTGTCAGGGTTCACACATTCTTGCAGGAATGTGTTATAGTGCCCTTTCATAACTTGACTTTCAGATGGAGACGGAAAATTTACACCCCCTTTGCATTTTGTGAAAATTATTTCGTTCAAATACCTATCAATATGCCTATTCATTTCTTTAAACTCTTTCAATGTGTCCGAAAATTTGTGCAAATCTTGGAGAGGAGATTTGAGGCACACCTTTACTCTTTCATAATTATCGAAGATTAATTCGTCATTGTTGCATGGCACAACTTCGACATCTACCTGAAAAGCCATCAAATTTTAGTTCATGCCAATGTTTATCGCGAATGCTATGGATGGCACAATTGAATACTGTGGTTTCTTTTTCTTTGTGGGTGTCATTATCTATACTGCTTTGCAAAGCAGGTGCTGTCCTATCCCCATCAGATAATGAGAAAACAACAACACCTGAAAGCAGATTGCTTAGCGGGGCCCACAAATGTTCTACAGGATCAATTCCTGTAGAACATGCATAGGTCATGACACCAAGGATATCCGCATTCAATTTTTTGAAAAGCCTGTAGTAGAACAACATATTTGCTAAATGTGATGTGTTCTGCTAAAAACATTAAGGCCGATTTCTCCTTCAATGGCTCTCCAGTAGACGGTAAAGGTCGGTCACATGTGTTGCTACAGTTGTTGAATTGTATTTATGTGAGTGTATGCGTATTGTGCTACAACCAGAATAGGGTTTTTAAGATGTGCATAACCCATTGCATCGAATACTATCTCCTCAGATGAAATATTTTTTATATTACAGAATGTTATCAGTGATTCTTGCTTAAATAACAGATTCTTGCTTAAATAACATATCTTCAAACCATCAACCAAATCTACACCAACATAGATTATGTGCTCGACTCTTTCACCACTACTTCTACCTTCAACTACCTGCACAATATCGCCCGATTTTTCCAAGTACAAAATTTGGCAGTTGAAAATACTTGCCAAGGTAAGATTTTGGAACATTTTGTGCACACACAAATCTAAAACTACCTAACTGAAAACAAAATCCTAACTTCTAATCAATTGGTTTCAGACCTAAACTTTCAACCAGCACTGCTTTGACTTTCTTACCGACAACATTCTCGAAAACGCGAAAATTACTGCCTCTGTTTTCTTCGACTTTAGTAAAGCATTTGACACAGTTGACCATGCTATTCTGTTGTGTAAATTAAAATCTGTTGGCTTGGATGACAACTCTCTAAATTGGTTCGAGTGCTACCTTTCCTTTTGCCAACAAGTAACATCCATCGACAATATGCTGTCCAGCTCTCTACCTATGACAGTTGGCGTTCCACAAGGAAGCATTTTAGGGCCGCTTCTCTTCATTATTTATATCAACGATATGCCCAACATTGTTAAACACTGCAAGATAGTACTCTACACTGACAACACTCTTCTATACTACTCATCCAAGTCAGTTAGTGACATCGAGAAATACATAAACGAGGACCTTAATTTGATCTCCCCCCAGTGGCTTGATCAAAACCTACTTACATTGAACTGCAAAAAATCTAAGTTCGTCCTGTTTGGTAGTAACAGCCATCTGAAGTCGTTCACTAATATATACATACATGTCAATGAACATCAACTTGCCTGTGAATGTAGCTTTAAATATCTAGGTATAACTTTCTCAGAAAATCTCACTTGGTCTGACCATTTAAATAATATTTCAACAAAATATAATCAATGCATCAGACTGCTAAGAAGAAGTAAAACCTTCATTCCACTCAAAACTAGACTTATCATCTACAACACTCTTATCTTCCACTATTTGACTATGGAGATATTATATGGGGTGACAAGAATAACTCCTCCTTAATAGATCAACTACAAGTTCTCCAGGTAAGGCTGCAAAGACCATTCTTGACGCTCCCTACCTATCCTCATCCACTGAAGCCCTCAACAAATTACACAGCCAACCACTTACCCACTGATGCAAACTACACCGAATACTAACCATATACAAATTTAAAAATAATTTAACAGAGTTTAATCTCGAACTGCCTAAAACTAATCATTTATATAACACAAGACGCCAAGATGGTATATACCTCTGTAAGCCGAAGACAAACTGGGGAAAGCAAAAACTGCTTTACCGGGCTTGTAAAGAGTACAATGATTTGGACCAGGTGCAGATCCAGACCATGGCAAAAGTGGCTCGAGCCATGGTCAGATTTTTCCCACCTAGAATTTTCCGGGGTTCACCTTTGTTGGATACTGCATTATGCATTTTTAAGAAGTATATATTAGTTATTTGAAATACAAACAATTTGAATAATATCTTTCGTAATTGTTCTCATATTAATATGGATTCTTGCTAAAAGCAGCATTCTGCAGGAAAAATTTCCGAAATATATTCCTTGTTCAATAGTATAATTATCCAGTTGAACACTGAACAATAAAAACCGCCGAAAGTGTGCCGAATATGTTCGAAAAACAGTCGTAAATTCAAAGCTGCGATCACAGCCACAAAATGCCACGATCAGCGTGCAAAAAATTGTGCAATTGTTACTAAATATAGTAATTTTCTGCCACGGTGCAGCATTGCAAACCAATCACAGGGCAAGTTGTGGTCATGTACGCCACGGTGGCTCTATTTTGATTGCACAATACAAATTATCAACAATAAAGTTCCATACTTGTCGACTTAACGGGATAAAGTTACATCACAAGCTACATTGGTCAGTTCGCTGAATCGATCGAATGCTATCAGGATGGAAGCTTTTAAAAAGGTCGATGTTCTTAGGAAGCTTGTTCAAATCGTTCAACAAGCAAACCTAAGCGAACATATTTCAGGGGAATTATCGCTCTTGAGGCAACAATGTGATGAATTTATCACTGAAGAAAGGCTGCGCCATATAACATCTACTGGCGACATCGTGCTGCGAACATGTGACTTTTTAAAACTGCAGTTCCCCAAGAGCCAAATTGAACAATCTGGGCCTAATGTTCCTGTTAGGTAAGAATTTTTAATCGACGTATATTAAATTTGCATTTATGCTGGGGTCAGGGAATAATTTGTGTATGCAAATTTGTATGTATGTAAATTTTTGTTAGTGAAATCATAGGCGGCCCAATCTCAGAATGAATGATCAGGTGTTGCGGGTTTTTAACGGTTTTTATAAACAAATTTTATAGTCAACCAAAACTATTTTAAAAAATTCTTAAATGAGTCAAATAAATACATTTTAACAATAAAATATAGTTGACATAATAGCATAATACCTTTACATTCTTTTAATTAATCCATGAGCTCATTTAGAGCGGCTGATGTAACATTTTCTGTGGCCTACATTGTGTGTGCTCATCTATATATAATATAACAGTAAAAGGCTAATCACTGGCGCCACGACCGCATCACCTTCAAAGTCAAATATCTCCGCTCAAACTTCTCGTACGCCAAAACAAATTCGATTACATCTTTTCACAAAGATTTCTCTTTCTAAATAATATGGTTTGATCGTAGCTTGGGCAAATTTAGCAACGAACGGAGCCAAAATCTCATCAATTTCGGATACTGTTCAAAATTCTTAGGGCTGCTCGGGTACGATCGTGGACGTGACATAATCAAATATACTGACAATAACGCCTTACCCGGGGTGAGACAGCATATCAAATTCGACGATAGTTTGTCTCTTTATGCTGTCCCACCCCACGTACGGAGGTAAGGCGTTATTGTCAGTATGTATTGATTACGTCACGTCCATGATCGTGCCCGAGCAGCCCTAAGTATTTTGAACAGTATCCGAAATTGATGAGATTTTGGCTCCGTTCGTCGCTATTAAAATTTGCCAAAGCTACGATCAAACCATATTATTTAGAAAGATAAATCTTTGTGAAAAGATGTAATCGAATTTGTTTTGGCGTACGAGAAGTTTGAGCGGAGATATTTGACTTTGAAGGCGATGCGGTCGTGGCGCCAGTGATTAGCCTTTTACTGTTATATTATATATAGATGAGCACACACAATGTAGGCCACAGAAAATGTTACATCAGCCGCTCTAAATGAGCTCATGGATTAATTAAAAGAATGTAAAGGTATTATGCTATTATGTCAACTATATTTTATTGTTAAAATGTATTTATTTGACTCATTTAAGAACGTTTTTAAAATAGTTTTGGTTGACTATAAAATTTGTTTATAAAAACCGTTAAAAACCCGCAACACCTGATCATTCATTCTGAGATTGGGCCGCCTGTGGTGAAATGGTATTAAATATGATTTCGAACACAATCATGGCGGTTGTCAATAAAATATAAATTGCATTTATCCGCTATGTAGTTGTGAAATATTAGTAAATAACTCTCTTTAAAACGTGTTATCAATATTTTGCTACTTTTTACGGCTACAACATTCGATTGTCAAATGTTTACTTCAGTTTTGTTCTAAGCTAGGCTAATCCTTGGTTAAAATTTAACCTAGTGTTTTTGTTTGTGTGTTTCTGCATGCCTGTTTACTTCAAAGCTTTGAAGAAATCTTTCATTCATCCAGACAAGATTTCTGAAGAAATATTTCTAAATTGCTTGTGTGATGTTACTCTGAGTGTATATCCACACCAGGCAGGCTTGAAAAATATGCCTGGCCACAGTGGAATTCGAACCTACGACCTTTGGAATACTAGCCCAATGCTCTGCCAACTGAGCTACGTGGTCAGGTCGGTTCGAGTATGCGATACTTCGTAACTGAGTCTAGTTCCTTCCATATCAGTGTAATCTAACAATCATGATATTGCTGTGTTGGACTGTTGGTGTAATGTACTCAGGTGAATAAGATGCTTGTGTGATGTTACTCTGAGTGTATATCCACACCGGGCAGGCTTGAAAAATATGCCTGGCCATGGTGGGATTCGAACCTACAACCTTTGGAATACTAGCTCAATGCTCTGCCAATGAATACTAGCGCAATGCCTCTGCCAAAGGTCATAGGTTCGAATCCCACTATGGCCAGGCATATTTTTGAAGCTTGCCCAGTGTGGATATACACTCAGAGTAACATCACACATCTCATTCACCTGAGTACATTACACCAACACAGCAAATATTATTTCTAAATTCCTAGACAATTTGCTTTGAATTT
>CACRXK020011938.1:4972-15699 GCA_902702795.2 Paramuricea clavata
CAGTGTTACTACAGGAGGAAACCTAAACTAACTTTATTTATACTGGATAGCTCTATCAGTTCTAAACTGTTCTTCCTAGAGGTCCAGTAAGGATCATCTCTTATTGATCCAGTGTTACTACAGGAGGAAACTTAAACTAAATTAATTTTATTTATACTGGATAGCTCTATCAGTTCTAAACTGTTCTTCCTAGAGGTCCAGTAAGGATCATCTCTTATTGATCCAGTGTTACTACAGGAGGAAACCTAAACTAAACTAACTTTATTTATACAGGACAGTTCTGTCAGTTCTAAACTGTTCTTCCTAGAGGTCCAGTAAGAGTCATCTCTTATTGATCCCAGTTACTACAGGAGGAAACCTAAACTAACTTTATTTATATTGGATAGCTCTGTCAGATCTAAACTGTTCTTCCTAGAGGTCCAGTAAGGATCATCTCTTATTGATCAATGCAGTGTTACTACAGGAGGAAACCTAAACTAACTTTATTTATATTGGATAGCTCTGTCAGATCTAAACTGTTCTTCCTAGAGATTAAGTAAGAGTCATCTCTTATTGATCAATGCAGTGTTACTACAGGAGGAAACCTAAACTAACTTTATTTATATTGGATAGCTCTGTCAGATCTAAACTGTTCTTCCTAGAGATTAAGTAAGAGTCATCTCTTATTGATCAATGCAGTGTTACTACAGGAGGAAACCTAAACTAACTTTATTTATACTGGATAGCTCTGTCAGTTCTAAACTGTTCTTCCTAGAGGTCCAGTAAGGATCATCTCTTATTGATCCAGTGTTACTACAGGAGGAAACCTAAACTAAACTAACTTTATTTATACAGGACAGTTCTGTCAGTTCTAAACTGTTCTTCCTAGAGGTCCAGTAAGAGTCATCTCTTATTGATCCCAGTTACTACAGGAGGAAACCTAAACTAACTTTATTTATATTGGATAGCTCTGTCAGATCTAAACTGTTCTTCCTAGAGGTCCAGTAAGGGTCATCTCTTATTGATCAATGCAGTGTTACTACAGGAGGAAACCTAAACTAACTTTATTTATATTGGATAGCTCTGTCAGATCTAAACTGTTCTTCCTAGAGATTAAGTAAGAGTCATCTCTTATTGATCAATGCAGTGTTACTACAGGAGGAAACCTAAACTAACTTTATTTATATTGGATAGCTCTGTCAGATCTAAACTGTTCTTCCTAGAGATTAAGTAAGGATCATCTCTTATTGATCAATGCAGTGTTACTACAGGAGGAAACCTAAACTAACTTTATTTATATTGGATAGCTCTGTCAGATCTAAACTGTTCTTCCTAGAGATTAAGTAAGAGTCATCTCTTATTGATCAATGCAGTGTTACTACAGGAGGAAACCTAAACTAACTTTACTTATACTGGATAGCTCTGTCAGATCTAAACTGTTCTTCCTAGAGGTCCAGTAAGGATCATCTCTTATTGATCCAGTGTTACTACAGCAGGAAACCTAAACTAAACCAACTTTATTTATACTGGATAGCTCTTTCAGTTCTAAACTGTTCTTCCTAGAGGTCCAGTAAGGATCATCTCTTATTGATCCAGTGTTACTACAGGAGGAAACCTAAACTAAACTAACTTTATTTATACAGGACAGTTCTGTCAGTTCTAAACTGTTCTTCCTAGAGGTCCAGTAAGAGTCATCTCTTATTGATCCCAGTTACTACAGGAGGAAACCTAAACTAACTTTATTTATATTGGATAGCTCTGTCAGATCTAAACTGTTCTTCCTAGAGGTCCAGTAAGGATCATCTCTTATTGATCCAGTGTTACTACAGGAGGAAACCTAAACTAAACTAACTTTATTTATACAGGACAGTTCTGTCAGTTCTAAACTGTTCTTCCTAGAGGTCCAGTAAGAGTCATCTCTTATTGATCCCAGTTACTACAGGAGGAAACCTAAACTAACTTTATTTATATTGGATAGCTCTGTCAGATCTAAACTGTTCTTCCTAGAGGTCCAGTAAGGATCATCTCTTATTGATCAATGCAGTGTTACTACAGGAGGAAACCTAAACTAACTTTATTTATATTGGATAGCTCTGTCAGATCTAAACTGTTCTTCCTAGAGATTAAGTAAGAGTCATCTCTTATTGATCAATGCCGTGTTACTACAGGAGGAAACCTAAACTAACTTTATTTATATTGGATAGCTCTGTCAGATCTAAACTGTTCTTCCTAGAGATTAAGTAAGGATCATCTCTTATTGATCAATGCAGTGTTACTACAGGAGGAAACCTAAACTAACTTTACTTATATTGGATAGCTCTGTCAGATCTAAACTGTTCTTCCTAGAGATTAAGTAAGGATCATCTCTTATTGATCAATGCAGTGTTACTACAGGAGGAAACCTAAACTAACTTTACTTATACTGGATAGCTCTGTCAGATCTAAACTGTTCTTCCTAGAGATTAAGTAAGAGTCATCTCTTATTGATCAATGCAGTGTTACTACAGGAGGAAACCTAAACTAACTTTACTTATACTGGATAGCTCTGTCAGATCTAAACTGTTCTTCCTAGAGATTAAGTAAGAATCATCTCTTATTGATCAATGCAGTGTTACTACAGGAGGAAACCTAAACTAAACTCAAGTAATTGAATGAAAATTCTAATCAGTCAAGTTGTAATATCACAGGAATCAAACACAAAGGTTAAAAAGACATGATACACAAACACCACTATGCCACCAAGATCGTAAAACTGAACTTACTTCTGCTCGATATGGGAGTTTTCACGGTTGATTCAAAGTTGACACCACACTCCAGTTCATTCTGATTTGAGAGTCCAGTTTGCTTTGTTGAGCTTCGTCTAAAACTGCCAGACTCTTCAACTGAACTGGCTAAAGACTGAACTCTTTGCGATGCAGATGAATCAAGCATGGACGCTGATTTATCTGGACTTTTGGACTGCGAACCTGCAACTTCAACATTCGACGATTCCATAGAATTATTTCGTCTTGCGTTTTTCTTTGAACGAGGAATCTTCGTCGTAATTTCTTTGGGATTGTCGTCGGATTCTGAATAAAATACGAAACACAAGTTGATACTTTTTGTGTGTGTTGGTGTTATGTCTCAGGTGAATATGATGTGAATAAAAGGGAGTTCTGGCATTTGAAAAGGGAGTTCTGGCATTTGAAAAGGGGGTTCTGTCATTCGAAAAGGGAGTTCTGGCATTTGAAAAGGGAGTTCTACCAATTGAAAAGGGAGTTTTGCCATTTGAAAAGGGAGTTTTGCCATTTGAAAAGGGAGTTTTGTCATTTGAAAAGGGAGTTCTGGCATTTGAAAAGAGAGTTCTGCCATTTGAAAAGGGAGTTCTGCCATTTGAAAAGGGAGTTCTGCCATTTGAAAAGGGAGTTTTGTCATTCGAAAAGGGAGTTCTGCTATTTGAAAAGGGAGTTTTGCCATTTGAAAAGGGAGTTTTGCCATTTGTAAAGGGAGTTTTGCCATTTGAAAAGGGAGTTTTGCCATTTGAAAAGGGAGTTCTGCCATTTGAAAAGGGAGTTCTGCCATTTGTAAAGGGAGTTCTGCCATTTGAAAAGGGAGTTATGCTATTTGTAAAGGGAGTTCTGCCATTTGTAAAGGCAGTTATGGTATTTGTAAAGGGAGTTATGGTATTTGAAAAGGGAGTTATGCCATTTGAAAAGGGAGTTTTGCCATTTGAAAAGGGAGTTTTGTCATTTGAAAAGGGAGTTCTGGCATTTGAAAAGAGAGTTCTGCCATTTGAAAAGGGAGTTTTGCCATTTGAAAAGGGAGTTCTGCCATTTGAAAAGGGAGTTTTGTCATTCGAAAAGGGAGTTCTGCTATTTGAAAAGGGAGTTTTGCCATTTGAAAAGGGAGTTTTGCCATTTGTAAAGGGAGTTTTGCCATTTGAAAAGGGAGTTTTGCCATTTGAAAAGGGAGTTCTGCCATTTGTAAAGGGAGTTTTGCCATTTGTAAAGGGAGTTTTGCCATTTGTAAAGGGAGTTCTGCCATTTGTAAAGGGAGTTATGGTATTTGTAAAGGCAGTTATGGTATTTGTAAAGGGAGTTATGGTATTTGTAAAGGGAGTTATGGTATTTGAAAAGGGAGTTATGGTATTTGTAAAGGGAGTTATGGTATTTGTAAAGGGAGTTATGGTATTTGTAAAGGGAGTTATGGTATTTGTAAAGGGAGTTATGGTATTTGAAAAGGGAGTTATGGTATTTGAAAAGGGAGTTATGGTATTTGTAAAGGGAGTTATGGTATTTGAAAAGGGAGTTGTGCCATTTGAAAAGGGAGTTCTGGCATTTGAAAAGGGAGTTCTGCCATTCGAAAAGGGAGTTCTGCCATTCGAAAAGGGAGTTCTGCCATTCGAAAAGGGAGTTCTGGCATTGAAAAGGGAGTTCTAGCATTTGAAAGGGGAGTTCTGGCATTTGAAAAGGGAGTTTTGCCATTTGAAAAGGAAGTTCTGGCATTTGAAAAGGGAGTTCTAGCATTTGAAAAGGGAGTTCTAGCATTTGAAAAGGGAGTTCTGCCATTTGAAAAGGGAGTTCTGGCATTCGAAAAGGGAGTTCGGCCATTTGAAAAGGGAGTTCTGGCATTTGAAAAGGGAGTTCTACCAATTGAAAAGGGAGTTTTGCCATTTGAAAAGGGAGTTTTGCCATTTGAAAAGGGAGTTCTAGCATTTGAAAGGGAGTTCTAGCATTTGAAAGGGGAGTTCTAGCATTTGAAAAGGGAGTTTTGCCATTTGAAAAGGGAGTTTTGCCATTTGAAAAGGAAGTTTTGGCATTTGAAAAGGGAGTTCTAGCATTTGAAAAGGGAGTTCTGGTATTTGAAAAGGGAGTTTTGCCATTTGAAAAGGGAGTTTTGCCGTTTGAAAAGGGAGTTCTGCCATTTTTAAAGGAAGTTCTGCCATTTGAAAAGGGAGTGCTGGCATTTGAAAAGGGAGTTCTGCCATTTGTAAAGGGCAAGCTGAAAAGTTTGCCTGACTACGGTGGGAACAACTCAAGGGTTGGGTAATAAGAATGTATTATAATTTCCCACTCAAATATTGAAGACTAAAAAGCAATGTCAACAGTCGTATATGTAAATACAATATTTAAATCAATCAGAGTCACTGTCTTCATCATTTTCCCGATTTGTCAAATGGTGTCTCCAAAGAAAGTAAATGTAATTTTAGACTGCAGAAAATTGCACAAGCAGTTATCAAACTCATGTCACAGTGAAGTGGTAAAGGACATGTGTGACAACTGAACGCGGTATCTTGAATGTTTCTAGTATAAATCAGAGCAATATCAAACTAAACTAATCACCTTCTAGATCACGACAATTCCGATTTGCTATTGGCGTCTTCTTTCTTTTCCCCAAGCGGTTTGAAACAGCGGCTTTTGAACTCTTCTTCGTCGACGGTTGTGCTTTTCTTGTTGGCTTTTTCACAGGAGGTTCAACAGATTCCTCGCCTTCCGAATCCGTGTCTTCTATCTGGATAAACTCTTGTTGCTTCGTAGATCTTGTTGATCTCTTGCCGAGGGAGGTTTTGATTGTTTGTGATTCCGGTCGCGTATTAGACAACTTTTCATTGGTTCTTGATTTTTTGCTTGAATTCGCGGCTAAATGAAAAGAACAAAATCTACAACAAATTCTAATGATGTATGCATGTATTCACGAATAGACCTTTCCGGTAATTACGTCATGACTAAGGGACCGGTCATAAAGTAACTGCTAGGGTGGGCTGGAGTGATTCGGGATGGGCCATGGAAAATCTTTGGGCAGTTTCGATGGGCCGCCAAATTTTCTGTATGTCCACGGTTGAGCTACCAAACAAAAACCCAGGCAAGTCTACTTCAAAAAATAAAGATATTAATAATAAAAGAAAACAAAACTATCCGAATTATCAAATGCAAATGATGCTATTGAAGCCAGTACTTTGTTTTATACAACAACAAGAAGTGGTCGAATAAGAGCAAATACATCCAACTGGAGAACAGCTCAGTATCGTAATTGGTGGTGAATATGTTGGTCAAGCTTGGTGGAATTACGTATGTCAATACAGTGCCGGTGTATATTTACAATGCTCATACCTGCAAGTTTTTTTTTATTATAAAAGTGTATTTTCCCAACTTAGATTGGGTGGGTCATGAATTTTTTTTTGTAAGTTTAGATGGGCTTTGAAATTTTTTATCTACATCCTAAGATGGGTCACCGAACTTATTGGCAAAATTTGTGATTTACCTCCAGCCCACCCTAGCAGTTACTTTATGACCAGTCCCTAACACTGTTTTCAACTTAGGACCACCTTAAATGGAATGGATTTTAATTTTGTTTCTCACGGACTATGGTCAGAGGAACAGAACATCCTTCGTCAACACATGCATAAAAAACGAATTTAAAGAATTTTGACCAATGTGGAAATAAGCTTAAACACGAAAACGAGGCTGAGGGGCCATGAAATTTTAACTTCATTTCCATTTCCATTCCCAAGGGGAAGGAGTGCATGCCCAGGGCTGCAAATTACTGTCGGACATCGGACAATGTCCGACTAAATTTGACAAATGTCCGACCAAAAGTAATTTTGATCGGACATTGGTCCGATCACAAAAAAAATTGTCACATTATACATTTTTTTGCTGTGACAAAATCCGATTGCAAATTCACTCAATTTGCAATTTGCATTTTGCAATAAAATTTACGAGGCATTCTAGCATTTTACTTAACGTTGCGCCGGAATGGCTATACATACTTGTCTCGTGACTTATATATTTCTTGTGACGTATATAAATGTTCGACCAAATTTAGTGGTGTTGGTTTTTGTCCGACCAAATTGAAGTTATGTCCGACCAAAATTAAAAGTGATCGGACAAATGTCCTGTCAAGTCAAATATTTAATTGCAGCCCTGCATGCCTTTTCAGTGGAGTTGCGCAACTCCTCCACCGCCCCCTTAAATACCTTGAAATGTGGATGTTCCTGCATCAGAAGCATCGCCACTATCAATATCACAGCCGAGTTCATCTCTTTCATCCGCACGCTCAGGTCCCGCATCTCCCGTTTTCCTCGATCCGCCTTTCATAGCCGGTGTTTTCCGATACCTCTGCGTTTTTGGCGAAGATTTTTGGCTCGAACAAAGTTGAAATGCCAGCTTAGATGTTTTCTTTATGGGGACAGGAATCTTACTTCGGTTTGCTTTTTGGGTAGTTGGAGCATTTGTTGAAACCTTATTTTCGTTTTCGTCGCATTTTTGGGATCTAACAGTTTCATCTTTTGGGGACGGCTGAGGACTCGTCGACACGGCAGCGTTATTACTTGATAATTGAGGACTTTCAGGGGGTATGGTAATCTTAGAGTGATTCTTAGATCTGTACAGCATTTCTCTGATCGTGTTATTCGGTCTTTTTTTCAAAGTCAAAAAATTGTCAGGGTCACTTTTGCAGATTTTCTGGGTACGTTGCTCTTCAATATCTTCGCTCGAGTCTCGGCTTTTGTGTTTTTGCTTTGCATTCTTGACTGTAGTTTTCAGGGTCTTCGTTCGTGCATTTCTTGCACTATCAGTAATAACATAATCGTCTTCACTTGGCTCATTTACCACGTTCGAAGTTATTCTAAAAAAGAACAATATTTTAACGGCAATGGACAGTGTGTGTAATATTCTACAATAAGCTGTCGTGGTTTGTGTGTGAACTACCTGAAAAAGATATCTCAAACGTGGTGGTCCAGTGTAGGTAGTATTCTACAATAAGCTCTCGTGGTTTATGTCTGAACTACCTGAAAAAGATATCTCAAACGTGGTGGTCCAGTGTAGGTATAGTATTCTACAATAAGCTTTCGTGGTTTGTGTGTGAACTACCTGAAAACGATATCTCAAACGTGTTGGTTCAGTGTAGGTAGTATTCTACAATAAACTGTCGTGGTTTGTGTCTGAACTACCTGAAAAAAGATTCCACATTCGAATTATACAATCTAGTAATCTTCAGATCTAGTAATCAAAACTTACAAACATTGTTCTATGTCCGAACGCAGTTCCTCCCGAACTAAACTTGCGTTGCACAACGAAAAACGTAACCTGAAAAGAGTTATTTAGAATTTCAATACCAAGAACCGATAGAGCTAGTATCCAGTATAAATAAAGTTAGTTTAGTTTAGGTTTCCTCCTGTAGTAACACTGGAACAAGAGATGATCTTTACTGGACCTCTAGGAAGAACAGTTTAGAACTATCCAGTATAAATAAAGTTAGTTTAGTTTAGGTTTCCTCCTGTAGTAACACTGGATCAATAAGAGATGATCCTTACTGGATCTCTAGGAAGAACAGTTTAGAACTGATAGAGTTATCCAGTATAAATAAAGTTAGTTTAGGTTTCCTCCTGTAGTAACACTGGATAAATGAGAGATGATCCTTACTGGACTTCTAGGAAGAACAGTTTAGAACTGATAGAACTATCCAGTATAAATAAAGTTAGTTTAGTTAGGTTTCCTCTTGTAGTAACACTAGATCAATAAGAGATGATCCTTAATTACTGGACCTCTAGGAAAAACAGTTTAGAACTGATAGAGCTATCCAGTATAAATAAAGTTAGTTTAGTTTAGGTTTCCTCCTGTAGTAACACTGGATCAATAAGAGGTGATCCTTACTAGACCTCTAGGAAGAACAGTTTAGAACTGATAGAACTATCCAGTATAAATAAAGTTAGTTTAGTTTAGATTTCCTCCTGTAGTAACACTGGATCAATAAGAGGTGATCCTTACTGGACCTCTAGGAAGAACAGTTTAGAACTGATAGAGCTATCCAGTATAAATAAAGTTAGTTTAGTTTAGGTTTGCTCCTGTAGTAACACTGGATCAATAAGAGATGATCCTTACTGGACCTCTAGGAAGAACAGTTTAGAACTGATAGAGCTATCCAGTATAAATAAAGTTAGTTTAGTTTAAGTTTCTTCCTGTGGACCAATAAGAGATGAGGTATTACTTACTTTTTTTTAGTACTCT
Organism: Paramuricea clavata; assembly: GCA_902702795.2. Classification (NCBI taxonomy): domain Eukaryota; kingdom Metazoa; phylum Cnidaria; class Anthozoa; order Malacalcyonacea; family Plexauridae; genus Paramuricea; species Paramuricea clavata. The sequence continues at coordinate 13,939 of CACRXK020011938.1, forward strand.
CTGAATTCATATCCTCCTCCGAAGAAGAAGATGCGGTGATTGAGAAACCACTGATATTTGCTTTTGGTATAGCCCGATCCCTTTCCACTGTTGATAAAACCTGTTTGTTGGATGGGGAAACAGGTTTGTCTGGCAATGTAACCAGTTGTTCTGGTGATGAAACCTGTTTTTCTGGTGATGAAACCGGTTTTTCTGGTGATGAAACCGGTTTTTCTGGTGATGAAACCTGTTTTTCTGGTGATGAAACCGGTTTTTCTGGTGATGAAACCGGTTTTTCTGGTGATGAAACCAGTTTTTCAGGTGAGGGAACCTTTTTGTCTGGTGAGCAAACCAGTTTTTCTTGTGGTGAAATGAGTTCAACTTCATCGGCATCTGGTATTTCAGAATCAGTGCTACAGCCGACAGCGGAGTCTGGTGAGATCTCGGATTTATTTTGTGATCTTTCGGATTCAGGTTCATTTCTGCTTTTATTCTGTTCTGTACTTCTGCTGCTAGCATTAGGTTTAGATTTGTTTAATTTGGAACTGTCGATATTTTCATCATCATCATTAATAGTAGGATTGTACAGTATTTCATCGTCAGATTCAGAATCTGCAAGAAAAGAATCTATCCATGTCAGGGGTCGAAATTCACGCTATTCCGAATATACTAAAATGCCTGACGGAATAGTAAACTTCATGATCACAGTATTCCGTTTGTATAGTAGAAAAAATTGAGGTACCAAATATCGACAAGCAAGGGTTTTCCTCTTGTATAATATATCACTTTATTCCGGACTTTGAGTCACTGTTCCACTTCGTAGCTAAGTTCTTGTTCGCTTGCAATACTTGCATATTCTAATTTCTTGGCTGCAATATTATTGTCGATTTCAAGTCACTTTTTAACGCGCGGTTCCCAAATTTTCACTGACCGATAACTTTGATCCTAGTTTAAATTTTCCAAATATTTAGAAGCGCTATAACATTATTTGGTCTACATATCTTTCAAAATTTGCTCTCATTGGCTGTTTTATTAACTTTCAAAAACTAAAAAATCGCGTCGCGTTGTCGAATCGCGTCCGGTGTGTCTGGAACTTTATACGTTTCCAAGTTCGAAACTTCGCAACAAAATTCGCAAGTTCATTTCAGTGTTTGAACTTTGTTTTTTATTAATAATTTATTCATCGCTGTACAAAGCAATGCACTGTACATGTTTATTTTTCGTTCTTCAATTATTCAGTTCACTTTAGGAGTCTCAAGGATGATTTCGTGAAAATCAGAACATTAGCGCGGGCCCTGCATGAACAGGCTCTCAGAAACAGTACATTAAGGAATACTGGATCTTCAGACGGAATAGTAAATATAAAAATCTACTATTCCGGCTGTATAGTACAAAAAAAATTTAAATTTCGACCCCTGCATGTTAATTTTAACAGCTTTAGTGGCAATGCACGAGGGTCATGCATACTTATGTCTACTATATTATTTTACTCTGTTTAGCGGCAGCCGGGAGCAGATCTACTTGGAGGAACACACCTCACCTAGTGGTGTATAGCATCCCTTAGGCCAATGGAAGTGAGTTATCAGTTTACTGTCACCCGTGCGCGTCTGTTTTAGGCACCCGCGTGAAAATTTTCATTATTTCGTGATTTTTTTCATTATTTGTCAAAAATGGTTTTCTGTTGAAATTATTGGCAAATAGTGACTTTGTTTATACAGTTAGCGAAGCCATAGCCTGCGTAGCGAAGCCAAGCTTGGAAGCTAGCAAAAAGCTCAAGAATCG
>CACRXK020011939.1:0-15699 GCA_902702795.2 Paramuricea clavata
ATAATTTAAGAACTCAAGCAATCCATATATAGCAAAAATTACATTTCATGAACAGAATTGTGGAATTGAGAGCAATTTCAAAATTGTCTTACTTTTTTTGATACACCCTGTATAATATAATATAATATGATTTTGTACAGTATTCAGTGTTAGGCTAGCTACCATGGCAACTGGTTGCCACGCCAATAAACCTGCATGTATTTGAATAATGCAAATCAATAAAAACTTGCATAGCATGACCTGTTGCTATGTCAGCTTCACCACTGACAGTGTTTTAAATAGTACATACAAAAGCAAGAAGTTATAAGCATTGAATGTATTCATATGCATTTAGCTGACCTTTCCACTTTTCCTGTTTACATGATGGAAGGTGGGATGATTTTTGATGTATTGGGATAAGTCACTAGGCTAACAAAAGTTCAAATGCTTGTTAACAGAACTCAAATATTGTAGAGAAGATCCTGTAGTTCAAGGTTATAATTGCTGCTTGAACAACCTTTTGTTTACAGTTAACTATAATCTACTGTATCTCTAGAAGAATGTTTTTTGCTGAATTGTGCACTGTGACTCATTTCAATACATCAAAATCATCCTGCCTCATATCTCGTCAGGGTGAAGCGGGATTGTATAAACAACCCCTTATTCAGCAAATTGCGCATGGTGCCATCCCTTGGTGGTGAGGCAGCATTTTCCTTGCGATAGTAACTTCTAGTAAAATAATAATAATTGCTATGCAGTCTCATCCAGTAGACAGTGATGATGAAAGTAAAAAAGATTGTTATGATGATGATGACAGTGCAGATGAGAGTGGTGATGACGTTCATTGAAAGTCAGATGCTGACGATGGTGACAGTGATCGTTCACATTATGTATTCGCAGATTTTGATCGGCTTGACATTAGTTGTAATAAAGACTCTCTTGATCATGAACAGGGTGCTATTGACACAACACAGATTGGTCCAATTGATATGGAAATTAGTAGTTCAATTGATGATTTAGGTTCCATTGAATGTAATGTACCTGTGCTCCAAGCTGAGTTTGTGGAGGGAAACAGTCCTTCAATCAGACTTCTTCCTTCTGGTTATGAGAATGAAAAAGGAGGAACTTTCTGAGGGAGGAACTTTCTTTAGTGAATGAAACAAAGTTCATTTGTAGCATGTCAAGCATTCGGGAATTGTTCTCTTTTTGTATGGATGTTGATTGTCAAATGCCATTGGTCAAGGTAAAGGAAACCTTTGTTGGTCCATCAATACCAATGGAAGTATCTTGCACCCCTTATACACACCTGGTGGAAGGATATGCAAGAACAGATGTTTTCCACTCTTGGGGACCGGAAAACATTCCGTACATATCTCGCATGGGAAAGTAACAGCGACGTGACAGGGGGCTGGAGACTTCAAAAATAAAAGCAAAGGCATGCAGAATGCAAAATAGTGATAAAGCCAACAATAAAAAAAATTTTAGAACCACTGAGTATTTTAATAAAATACAAAACAAGAGAAACTCCAAAAATCGATAACATTTTTATTTATCTACGTTTCGACTAAACAACAATCAACATTTATGTCTTTGCCTTCCTGCTTTTCACGAGTGGTTGCATTTAATGAGCTCAGTTTACTGGCAAAACAAAACACTCGACTTGGGATAATTTGGCTGTGAAATTGATTCACAGCCGCTTTATTTAAAATCTTGTCATTTAATTAGAAATATCATAAATTCATTAAAATTGATCATTTGAGTTAATAACTAGAGTCTGTTAATGTTCATTGCCAGTAAAGGTGGCAGGACTACACGCCAATTAGGCAAAAAAGGTATAATAATGATATGTTCAAGAAAAGACAACAAACTAAAATACAAAGCGGCAGGCCAGCGGGAGGAGGTGGGAAGAAAATTTGTATGTCTTCACTCGATCACTTGAAAGGTTGAATTAAGAAGTGAATAACTTTGCTTTGCTTTTAGTAGCTAAAATTTGGCCTTGACTTTATGTTTCTTACGTAGGTAAAAGCACCGGAATTTCCTTCTCTGCCAAGTCCCACCTTAATTTGTCACAATCCAATCTAACTATTTCCTACCTTTATCTTTTCACTATAATTCAGGCTTGACATAAAAAAACATATTTCCGTAGGAAATATTTTTATTTATGTCTTTGCCTTCCTGCTTTTCACAAGGTGTTGCATTTAACGAGCTCAGTTTACTGGCAAAACAAAACACTTGACTTGGGATAATTTGGCTGTGAAATTGATTCACAGCCGCTTTATTTAAAATCTCATCATTTAATTAGAAATATCATAAAATCATTAAAATTGATAATTTGAGTTAATAACTTGAGTCTGTTAATTGTCATTGCCAGTAAAGGTGGCAGGACTACACGCCAAAGACTACGCCATTGAAGTCAGTCGAACGTAAATTGAGGAGTCTCCCCACCCGAGGAAAACGCATCACCACTAGCAAAGAGCATTTAATTATCATAATGTTTTATAGCAAGTCAAAGTACACCGCAGTAACCCCTGTTAACTGTAGTGTAGGCCGATCGAAAGCAGTCGCCTCTGCGAAACCACTATGAGTAGTAGCATGTTGTAAATAGAGCCCTTCAATACTAAACATCTAACAGTCGCCCCTGCTGACTGTTGTTAACACAACCACTAAACATTTAACAGTCGCCCCTGCTAACTGTTGTTAACACATAGAAAGGAATAAAATAGTCGGAAATAACAGTTTAAGTGAATAATTACTAATGAACATTAATATATCTGATACACACCAGATAATGAAGCAGTCATGAAACATGCCCTTCCTAGGGTGACGTCGCTGCCTAGGCCAACTAGGGACTGAGTTTTGCGCAAAGTAACTTTTTTGCGCCTCAAAAATTCATTGATAAACTCCACGCATTTTTGCAGCTTATCGCGAGGTAAATGTGCTTAATGGTATCAAGCTCAATTCCGGAGAAAGAGAGGGTTGTCGAAGGCCCAAAAGGTTTTCTCTTGGGCCAGCGGCAGACCAATAAATGCACAAAATGCTAGAAAGCGATGTAACTGAGTCTGACAGGAGTCATAAGAGGGCGAAATAAGCAAAAAATCATCAAGTAAATGTAAAATATAGTCGATATCGAATTTGTGTTGAGAAATCCATTGAAGCGCAGTACTAAAATTGGTATAATGCGAAATCGAATTGGTATAATGCGAAAAGCGTTCTTCATGTCGGTTTTTGCAAGAAAACATCCAGGTCCCGCGAGTTTAATTAAACGAATAGCATTCGCAACTGTGGCATAGGGCACGCTAGTGTTTTCGGTAGCTATGCCAACGTTGACAGAAGAACTGCGCGGGAAGGACAAATGGTGAATCAAACGAAATTTGCCTATTGTCTTTTTTGGGATTAGACTTAACGGAGAAACCCTAAATGGTGAAGCAGTAAAAGCCTGAGAGCTGACAGTTCTTTAGCAAGTTTTTTATCAACCACGGTTGGATTAGCTAAAGCCGAAGGCAGATTTTTGCCTTCTTGGGTATTAACAACACCAGAAAAATGTAACGCAAAACCATGAGTAAAACCAGAAACGAGCTTAGAAATTATGTCTGCAAAATAGAACCGCCAATTTTGACCCCCATCTGCCAAGTCCTGTACTATATCCCCGTATTTCATGAGTGCGGGGGACTCATGAGGATACTTTTGAGCATAAACCCCTACAAAAATGCAAAACGCACTCATCCAAACAGAAATATGTGTTATTTTCTTGGCTTTACTTATCGGCTCTACTGAAAGAGATGGTGGTAAACCGGCATAAGAAGAGCTAAAGCTCAATTGGAATTTGTTATCTGACATTGGATTGCTCAACAAACACCCGAAATCGATGTATTCATTGTTCCAAATTTTATTTTTAAGTTTAATGGAAATCCGACAGTCTATAGGTAAACTAATAGAGTGATATTCCTGCGTTGGTTGAACATGGCTAGAATTAGGCGCCAAAAACGTCTCACCTGAAATTGTGGTGTGGGCCGAACCAAGAGCGTTGGAAACAGCAAGTTGCGCCACAGTCGTCGGAGAAGTCGCAACATGCTCTGAGATGCGGACAATAGGCGATTCTGTAACTGAGGCAGCAGGTCCAGAAGGAGAACTCGATGGGACTGTGTGGACACCAGGCACTGGAGTTGCTACAGTTTGCAGGCGTCGAGTCACTTCTGCGGTTACGGAGCTGACGATATCTTGGAGCTGTTGGGGCGTAATAGCCGAGGCTGGAGCAAGAGGAGCAGCTGTTGCTGGTCGAGGAGAACTGGACGAAGGAACCGTCATGGTTGTTCCTGAAGCGTGGGGCGCTCAAGCGCGATGGGAACAGCGTGCTGGTGGTACGGCTACCGATACTGGTCGTTGAGCATGTTGATTTCAAGTGGCGGGCATGGTAAAATTCCTGAAAAACACACTCAGAAACGTAGTGGGAGAATACTAAAAGCTTATGAAGTATAAAATCTAACAAGATAAAATAAAACTACAATATAGGCTGGGTCGAGCATGGCACACAACAAAGTGGCCGCACCACTCGCCCAATAAAACGCCACTAAGAAATAATGAGGATGTAGTGTCAGATTAACACGTGTGAGGACGTAGCCATCACAAATAAACGAGAATAAAATCTCACAAGGATTATAAAGTATGGAGTACTTCTCCAAATAAAACATATTCTGTGTGGACGTAGCCAACACCAGAATCAAAGTGTGAGGGCGTAGTCTCGTGCAAGAAGAAATCTAAATAAAATTAAACAGTATCTGATGACATAAAAGACATACAACCGAAGATAACAGACTAACAACTAGGAAGGCTTGCTCAAGCCTTAAGAATAGCACCGCGATAACTGCGATACAGCATGTACAGCGTGTATTGCGCTGTACAATTGAAATGAACACCGTCTGGTAGAAACAGAGTTTTTACGCACTGTAAGAATCCCTTATGACTCCAGCAAAAAACGTTGGGAACACCGTCCAATAAACGCCTGCCTGTTGAACTCCGGGGAAGCTGCCCGATGTGTAATGAGGCAAACCCCAACTATCTGAACATAAGGGAGCTGAAGTAAAAGATGAACAAGGTCATCGATTTTGGAACCCACTACTTCGGGTTTGCAATGGCTAAGGTCGTTAGTACCCACTTCCAAAATTACAATGGCAGGCCGAAATGAACAAACTTTATCTAAATCGAACGCGATCAGCTTGTCTACTGTGCGTCCCCCAATTCCATGCAATTTGACGGAGGCCCTTTGTACATTAAAACTAATGGCCGCACAGACGTCGAAATTTGAGCGCAAATCGCGATGGAGACGTTTGACAAATGAGTGTCCAAAAACAAGAACTTTTGGGCGTGACAATTCCATAATACCCAAATTAAAAGTATCAAAATAGAAGAATAATATAAGAATAATAATTGAAAATCTCACCTGTATAAAGGTAAAAGAAGGAAGTCCAAAACGTCAAAGAAAATTTGTATGTCTTTCACGAGAAAGGTTGAATTGAGAAGTGAATAACTTCGCTTTGCTTTTAGTAGCTAAAATTTGGCCTTGAATTTATGTTTCTTACGTAGGTAAAAGCACTGGAATTTCCTTCTCCGCCAAGTCCCAGCTTAATCTGCCACAATCCAATCTAACTATTTCCTACCTTTATCTTTTCACTATAATTCAGGCTTGACATAAAAAAACATATTTCCATAGGAAATATTTTTATTTAATTTGTATGTTCATATTACAGGTAATAATATGTATTTATTTGTCACTACAAGGAATAAAACAAACGTTTGTATGATTGTATTTAGTTTATAGTCTATTTCACACAGCCTTCGTAAAAAAATTCAACCCCCCTGTCACGTCCCTGTTACTTTGCCACACAAGATTTGTACAGAATGTTGTGAAAGACTCGTAAGCAACATCTTACAGGGTGATAAAATGCTGCATTTCGCATATTTCATTTTTATTTTTATTTTAATACCCTTAACAAAGGGTTAAATTTGTCATTATTTCTTCTTAAATGGCTTGGATGGACGAATAACGAGGCCACATTGTGGACAACCGAACGACATGGCAAAATGGCACCAATTTGGACAAAGTTGAGGTTTTACCTTGTCGATGGTTAAACAGCTAGGATTTGCTTGAAACCCAGTTAAAACTTGTTTAAAATGTGCTTGATACTGTTATGTTTGAGCTGAACTGAATATTTGGAAGGATATCAACGAGATCTGCGATAAACAGCGGAGTTAAGTGGAGAATTTGGCCAAATACGTCCATTTGCAGGAGGTAGGTACATTTCAAATTATTATTTCAGTCACAAAATATTAACCATTTTAAACCAAAACAGTGATAATATAATTAAATAAGTACCAATTATGTTTCTATCAGAAAGATTTAGGAAAAAAGGTACGCATTTCACACTTACCAATGACCACCCCTAAAAGCACCATCTCTGAACCATATAAGCACCTCAGAATAGCCAAACCTTGTATGGTTTGGTAGATAACACTATGACAAAAGCGTCGTTTTTGGGTGTGGTCGGTTTCGGACATTTCGAAGTGCCGAAGGCATGGCTTGCTCCTATAAGGAACCACTTTTGGCATTGTGTCAAAAACTGTGGTGGTAATCTGATGAAACGTAAGGTGAGAATAAACTATTTAATAGATAATTACTGAGGCCAACGGCATTATTCGATATATTGCAGCCAGCTGAGGCCGAAGGCCGAAGCTGGCTGCAATATATCGAATAATGCCGTTTGGCCGAAGTAGTTATCTATTATAATTACTGACGTTAGTCAAACCTATTGTTCCTTCTCTTTAGATAGTGGCATAAATTATTTCCTCTCAATTGGCTTTTGTTCTGGCTTTATAGCCCTTATTTGCAGTTTGGAGCTTATGTGCATACTTAGATGGCTCAGTTCATTAGATTTAATTTCTTTGTGTAGCCTTTTGTTTGATCTTACATGCTAGGTTGCATCGCAATTTAGGCTTAGTTGTCTATTTTTCAAAGCTTTTTACTTGATGACATATTTGAAAAGAAATTTGCATATTTTAATACAGGCGACACAGCTACTTTTTTTCTCATGCGGGTGATTTAGGATAGCTAGTCGAACTGTTTAGAACAAACATGGATGATTCTTCAGATGATGAAAGTTTTTACATTACACAATCTTCGACTGGAAGGAGAAGCGCAACGACAGATATCGACGATCATTTGTTTGATACGACAACCCTGTTCGACGATGGACAATTGCAAAATGCAGTCACCGGTAAAAATACCGAAAAGACAGTGGCCGTGACGAGCTTTGATTTGTTTGAAGGTAGGTTACTGAATTTTACAAAGTATTTAGTTTTCCTGTTCAGTTCTAGCATACTAATCGAAGGTGATCGTTTTCGTCTAGATGGAGAGATTGATGGTGAATTGTTTGAAGCGGCAAGTCTTTTCGACAGTGAAAAAGCACGACATACAGAGAAGAATAAAGAAATTCAAAATGCAGGGGCCGCTAAGAGATTTGAATCACTTCAAGGTAGGTTGGTGGGTTTTACTGTATTATTCATTTTACTGTTCTGTTCTAAGGTAACAAAAGTTCTTTATATTTTCGTGTAGGAAAAAGATTTCGAAAACCAATAACTTCTTCAAAGTGCGAAAGGTTCGGGCAAAGTTGGACATCTGAGGCTAGTCGAAAGAAGTGGTGTTGGGTATTGAGAACCTTCGAAGAATGGGGAGCCGCAAGAAATCATGCCGTGTCTTCTAACAATGAAAGCTATGACGACGAACCACTGGTCAACGCAAGTTTAGAGGAAATGTCTGACGAACAGTTGGACTTTTTCCTTGCATGTTTCGTCGCAGAAGTGAGAAAGACAGATGGCGCTGAATACCCTGGGAGAACTATATATGAAATGATAAGTAGTATTCAGGCTTATTTACGTGTTGAGTGTAAGCGTAATGTAAATTTAATTGACAAAACAGCTCGTGTATTTAGAAATTTAAACTCGGCGTTAAATTTTGTAATGAAAGAAAGAGCCGGGCAGGGTATTGGGGTGGAGACATCGCAAGCTAAATTTATTACGGAAGAACAAGAAAATTATTTGTGGGAACATGGCTTTTTAGGTTGCACGAACGCAGCGTTGCTTAGAGATACTGTAGTTTTTGTGTTCGGCTTACAATTTGCTTTAAGAGCTGGGCAAGAGCACAGAAACTTGAGGCGTGAAAACTCGCAACTTTCCCTACAAGTTGACGAATTCGGTGATGAATTCTTGCAATATAACGAGGATATCAGCAAAACTAACAACGGTGGATTGGCCCATTTGCGTACTAAACGCAAAGTTGTTCGGGCATATAGGAATTTAAAAAATCCAGAGCGTTGTCCGGTTGAGCTCTACAAGAAATATTTATCTCACGTTCCCACAACTACGAGCGATAACGCGTTTTATTTGTGAGCTTTGCCAAAACGGGCAGATTTGGTATTATAAAAAAGCTGCGGGTAGAGAAACGTTAGGAAATGTCGTGAAGAATATTATGAAAAATGCTGGGTTTGAGGGGTATTTTACAAATCATTCTCTGCATCGTAGTTGTGCTACAAGACTGTACGATGCCGGATTCCCCGAACAAGTAATTCAGGAGACTACAGGCCATCGGTCGTCTGATGGGATTAAAGCTTATAAATGTACCTCGTCTTCGCTTAAGCGAAAAGCTAGTGAACTATTGCAAGGTGATCGATGTACTTTTCCAGAGGGTGAAAGAGGTGTAAAATGCAAATATGGCGCTAGAGATTTGTATGAAAACTTTAATGAATCGAGTAAAATGTGTTAGAGTGTTACGTGTGAGGTTGGAACGAGTGTAGAATGTAAAACCAAGACAGATGTGAAACCGAATTTTGATAAAGTAGTGTCTAACTGTGATCAGTCGATTGTTATTAACACAGATTGCACAAAGATAGTTGTTTCGTACAAATGACTGGTTTTAAAGTTTACTGTCTATTGTATACTGTCATTGTTGTATTTATCAATCTAGCGTGTAATAACTCATGATTCTGTAAATTTGTGGTACTGATTATATTGTGTGAAAATGCTGTCTTTGTGATGTATATTTGACCCGTATAAAAAGTATAATTATTTTCGGCTGGAAGACTATGTTGCTGCTGGTCGGGACCCTATGACAATGAACCTATCTAACGTGAGACATTTGTGAGGACATGCATGTAATGGATCGTGATAGAACAGATTTCAGTTGAATTAATTACCCTATATTAAAATCTCCACAAGCGCAGGTCAATTATATTATAGTGTTCTAATTATCATTAATGATAAGGTTAATTCAAAGAGCGTATTAAACTGGATAAGCACGGGAATAGAACTTATGGTGTGTTCTACACATGCGTATATCTAGGATAAAATCCCACAAGCGCAAACCAAACTATTTCTCTATAAAGTTTAGCTGAAAGGACTCACAGCGACCGTTTTTGGCAATGCTTCAGGCGCCCGATGATGATATATGAGGGGCCTTTAGCACTGTCATTTTGTCGTTTTGAGATGTTCACGTTATCGCGTGTACTTGTCAGGATGACGAAGGTGCATTATTGAGAATAATGTCATTCTGCACTGACGCACGCTGCATTATTTTTAATTCTGTGTGCACGCTACATTATTTTTAATAATGCTTTGTGCACACTGCATTATTTTTAATAATGCTGTGTGCACGCTGCATTATTTTTAATAATGCTGTGTGCACGCTGCATTATTTTTAATAATGCTGTGTGAACGCTGCATTATTTTTAATAATGCTGTGTGCTATTTTAGCCCGTATAAACATTTACCCCTGGTAATTTCCCTACTATCAAAAAAGACTGCTCCCGTTTTTCTGAAGAATCTGATCCTATTCATGGTATTCCATTGTATAGTGCAGAGTGAAAACAATAGGTTATTATGACCGTCAGTAATTATATACTTATACAGTAGTTAGAGTATCTCTACTTCTTGGTTATAACAGTATGTTAGAAATGTATAAATCTATCATAAGGCATGGCTATCAGTTGTATTCAAATCCTAAATTATTTTTATATTCCTTTTATTAAGATTGAGTGGATCAACGTCCTAAAGCATGTGACCAATGTCCACACCTGGTACAACGGTCAATGCTCACATGGTCCCCTAGATGATGTCGGCGAAAGGCAATGGATCCACAAAGATTCGGCTGCGATGCAAGCCCTCCATGATATTGTCCTTGACAAGAAATTTCTGACGACATTGCCATTCTACACTCGGTTTAGGTTAGAAAAATTATTTCGAAAAATTGGTTAGACAATTTATTAAAATGTGCTTGAATTACCTACACCACCCTCTTACACCCTTCTTCTGTTAAGGCCTGACTCCACGAGCGCTTTTTGTCAGCGAAATGCGAAATATTTCGCCTGTTTCTTTTGAATTGTGAGCAATCAAGTAGAAATAATTTATTTGAGTGGTCGCAATTCAAAAGAAAAGGGCGAAATATTTCGCTGACAAAAAGCGCTCGTGGAATCAGGGCTTTAGGGTACCCTGCAGTGTGAGAGAAAAATTTGTATTATATATATATATGTCAAGATTTTAGGCTGCCAACAATGATTTATATATATAACACTACAGTTTTTTTGACTTGGAATTAATGAATTGGCAGTACTCTACCACTCACAGGTAAAATTGTCTGGTGTTAGGAAGACTAAACACTCAAAGTTTTAATTGCAAAGTACATTTGAGATCAGTTGCGCTTGTTACTTTATTGAAAGTATGGCTGACAAACTGCTAAAACAACACGATAAAAGCCGAATAAAAAGCTTTCAATAGTTTCATTGTTTCAATACAATAGAAGGTAAACTAAGTAAATTATTCATTTTCCAGATTGTTTTACAGCCTGGAGACGCTTGCAAATGCTTGCAAAATGCTTTTTGGCAGACAACTACAAATTTTAGTTGCGAAAAACAATTTGTTCATTACAACATTTAATATAATAAACAATTTTGACCAAATTAAGCCCCTGGAGAAATCATCCTTAACTGCCATTTAAGGTATTTATTTAAATTTTATGTTTAAGGACAAGTTGTACTTTATAGTATTTATATTTATACGTATATTTTCAAAGAATAGCTGAATATATGTGGAGTATTTTAATCAAAACATGTAGCACTGACCAGTGGTGTTTCAATGTTTATATTTGTTTTCTCACATTTCGGTCAGAGAAAAAGTACATTTCGGGCTTGGCACTAAGTCCATTGAAGTAAATTCACTGTATTTTACTATCTTTAGTATTGATAGCGTAGATTGTTCAATTTTTGGGTAGTGTTTTGAGTTTGAAAATTGTCTTTGCTCCTCGGTTTGTCGCTAAAAATAATTCTTTTGGACCACGGTCAAGGTATCGTAAAAAACTGCCCGCTCCTGCAGCCAATCAGATTCCAGGAAATGCACAAATAAAAACTTAAAAACCCATAAAAATAGAACGTTATTTTAGACGTTATTTTAGATATATCAGTACTGTATATGTAGTCAGTAGAGTATGTGTCAAAATACAATTGTGAAACCGATATTTTGAGTTTATAACAATTTTAATCTTTCTTCGCTCACACATACCTTGGTATTAAAGTTGTTTTTTATTGTTATATAGTTATATATCGTAATATTTAATATAAAATTTGTATTAAAACAAATAAAGCAGACAATGATACACATGGAAATTTGAATAACAATGCACATATTGAGTGTTGAAGCATGATGGAAAGGCAGTTTAAACTTATTTCAATATTCATGATTTAACTATGGCAATAGGCAAGAAAAACACAAAAGCAATTCATATAAACTTTAAAATATAACCATATTTAATATGAATATAAAGCACTTTTACTAAATTGTCATTTTGGCATTGCAGTATTGCATTTTATTTTGTATTGAATTTGGTTTAAAAGGTTCTGAAAGCCCCACAGGCCAGGGCATTTGTCCATTTTAACTGTCTTCAATGGTGGGACATTAGCTCTGATTAGAAATGAAAATATCTAATCCCCGCCTAATGCCCGGGGTTGGGGGGCCGGGGGTTTACATTGACTCCAGTTTGCAGAATGTGTCACTAGCGCACCCGAGGGCAATTTCTTGTTGCAATTTTAGTGCACTTAGCCTAAATGTTCCTCGTGCCTTAGCTCCCAGGGTGCACTTGACATGTATAATGATGTAGGGTGTCTATACAAGTAAGCTATTACAGACCACATGACTTGAAATGAGCTAGGCGACTTCATTTCTGACTGGCTCTAATTTTTAATCTAATACACTTTTGAGTTGTTCTACTGTGATATGATTCGCACACATGGTTAAGTATCCAATGACAAAATAGAGAAAAAAACACACACAAAATGTCATGCTTACAAGTTAATAAGCACTATTACTATGTGAAATTATTTGAGAATTACACAGGACAAGAAAAAATGTGCCATCTTGTCTCTCAACTCAGTCCCTCCATGCTAGGAGACTTTGGGCATACAAACTCCAACAACGTGTTCTGTCTGCAAAAGAGAATTCCAGATCTGGCTCCATCCACTACACTCGCATTCACAGCGAAAAATCCCAGCATTCACCACCATCCTAAGCAACGTGATTCATCGGTCACCACCTGCAACACCTTACCTCGCACTCCCCCAGACATCCTCGGTCACCCTGTACTCAAGAACTCATAGCAGAATACAATGGTTTTGTCAGCAAGGTGAGGGTTTCTACAATGTCCCTAACCCTATTTTGGTATAGTTACTTTTACAGATTGAAAGCGTCTACTTAAATTTTGGTTTTGCGTTAGAAATTTGAGTACATGCCTGCTGTGTGTTTGCTGCTCAAGTATAATACAGTTTATTATATTCATTTTGAAATCATGCACAAATTTTTTAAGTGAACTTCCACCAGCAAAATCATTGATTGTCTTCATAAGGAATGACCAGAGCTAGATTGTATCATAACAGATTCATTGGAATGTCAGATTTCTGAAGATAATTCGCTGTTTGTGCATATTTGTGCATCACTGTTTGTGCATATTTGCCTTCCACCCATTAATACATGTACGACTAATGGGAATCTTTCTAATCTGTGCAATGCAACTGATGCAAATGCAGTTATCCCCCATATGATGCAATCAGCAATGAAATTCCACAATCAAATTTAGTTAATAACAGTACAATTATGGATGAAGATTCACACGTTTGCAATGCACTTTCTGACATTTTACCTCATGCAAACGCAGACAAATTGTCTGGTGCAGTCAGCCATGAAATGTTACCATTGTGTCACCAAAATGACATCATCATCATTCAGTTAATTACAGTAACATTATGGATGAGGGTTCAAATGTTTGCAACACATTTTCTGACATTTTACCTCATGCAAACACAGACAAATCGTCTGGTGCAATCAGCTATGAAATGTCACCATCAAATTCAGTTCATTCCAGTACAATTATGAATGAGGATTCAAATACTTGCAACCCATTCTCCAACATTTCACATGATGCAAACAAGGGCAACCTGTCTGATGCAACAGGTCATGAAATTCCACAATCAAATTCAGTTAAAAATCGTACTAGTTTCGATGACCTTTCAAATTCTTGCAACCCAACTTCATCTGTTAAAATAGGATGCTTAAAGGAGGATACATATGTGCCCTGAGTTGCATATGTTAAATACAAGAATGCATCCTGTTAAACAAATTCATAGAGCCAGTGAGGATGTGAACTCTTGCGTCCAGTTGGTATATTTGAAGAATGTACAGCGCCAGTTATCACAGTGACAGCAAAGTTACAGTCTCGCAACGAAAGCCGGTCTGTGTGGTAATATGACATCAATGTTCGTGTTCCAACACCTTTTAGACACCATCAAAAGCTTGTGTGAGAAAGTTGACTTGTATCAAGGTTATCCCAGACGTACACGGATCCTAGATGACTTTGTTCTGATTTCCTTGTACATTACGAGCATGTGTGGTCTTTCGAAAGAGATATGTACTTTGCAGTTATTTAACAAATGCATGGAAGGAAAGGAATTTAATTTTGATTGGAAAACAAAGTATCTGTAGTATCTGCTGATGAGGGCCAATTCACATTGTACTTAAATAATTTCAAGAATCTTCGAAGTCATGGGCCCTCAAAATTTGAAATAGATGATTCAATGTGGCTTATCCCCTATGTGAAAGAATACATTAGAAAAAGGACAGATCTTCTTTGTAGCAAATCTCATCCTTTCATGTTTATGACAGTGACTGGTTTGGAATTCACATCATCATCTTTTACATTATACTAGAAATACATGCATGCACCCCTCGCCAATATTCCATACATTAAACATGAAGTATTCAGAAATGACCAGCACTGAACGCAGGCTCGCGCTCAAGTGTTGCCATGACAACACGATATTCTAAAATTTTTATTTTCATATATTTTGTACAAAACTGCAAAATAGTTGACAGATTCGTACTTTTAACTATACAACAATAAATTTCCGAAATACATACTGTAGGTATATTATTTTGCATTTTGTGAGCTTTGATTTAATGTAAAATTTAACTTGAAATGCTTCATAAAATGTTTTGAAATGTTCATTCAAGTAAACGTACATTTTGCCGATAAACTGTTTTTACTTAACAAAACATGATAAGTTTAATACAAATAAAATAAAATTGTTAGGTAATTTCAGTTCAGTTTTCAAATCAATTTCTTCGCCTTTACATTTTAAGATTTTTTCTCAAATTAAATGGTAATTTATGAAACTTAGAGCTTCTATAGTTCATGTTTTTTATTTAATACGTAAAAAGTTAAAGCAACAAAATTCGTAAACATTTTAAAAATATTCAAAGCAAACTTGCCGTATATTTCTCGATTTCCCATAGTAAACCAATTCTCATTTCTTCAAACAAAATTGTTTCAAGCTTGTTGTATATGAAATGTTTTTGCAAATATATGTCTTTTAAAATTGAAATCTTGCTTGCCATATTTTTGAGATAAGTGAGGATGACCACCCACTCAAGATTGTCGTTCGTTGGTCAGCGCCCGCGATGATTGATGAACTTTAGACTTTGCTAATGCTTTCGTTTCTACAGGTGTAAATAGCCGGGGGGAATTAGTACCCTCGCACGGCGCTTCGCGCTGCCGGCTTGGGGACTAAGGCATCCTTTTGAGAGAGAAGTGCACATTTGCGCAGTTACGACAACACTTTTTAAGTCTCGATTTGGTTAACAAAAGTGTAGCAGAAGCCACACGTCAATACTTAATACTTATTTTGACTAATGTTTACCCCAAAAGCAGATGTTGCTTATCTAGGGGGCAGTGGCGTAGCCAAGGGGGGGCGGTCGCCCCCCCAATAGTCTCCAAAACCGCTCTTGTGAAAAGTTCAAATCCGGGGAGATATTGGGGGGGGGGGATGAGGTAAGCTACGAGTCAAATCCAAGTAAAAACTTCCAAACAGCGCATAATTATCTGATCATTTGCGTGATCTTCGTAGACGGAAATTTGAAGTAGGTGCATCCGGCTTATTGCATCGAATTTCAGAAATATTCAAAACGCGTTGCAATGCTTGCGTGTTTGCGTCATAAACGGTATTATTTTATATGTGTTTGTATCATGTTACATGAGTCTAGGACCTTGCCGGCCTAGAGATCATATCTTTCCTGTGGATAAGCGTAATCGTAAGTTTCTAGTGTCGTGGTACGAAAAATTCGATTGGCTCGAGTATT
>CACRXK020011940.1:0-15698 GCA_902702795.2 Paramuricea clavata
TAACTTGGGAAACTAACTAACTAACTTGGGAAACTAACTAACTATCTTGGGAAACTAACTATAACTAACTAACTCACTAACAGAATAACAAAATACCTCATAACTAACAAAATAACTAACTAACGTGGCAAATAAACAAACTAGCCTAACTAACAAACTAACTAACTAACTAACTAACTATGATTAACTAACCAGCTAACTAACTAACTTGGTAAACTAACCAACCAACTAACTAACTAACTAACTAAATAACTAACTAACTAACTAACTAACTAACTAACTAACTAACTATAACTAACTATAACTAACTAACTAACAAAATAATATATAACTAGTAGTAGCACTAACTAATTAACTGAACTAACAAGCCGACTAACAAACAGATTAACACAAAAAAACAATTGACTGCAGATGAAAACCACGAAAACAATGTAAATGAAAACCACAACAGTGTCGTTTTACAAAAAAAAATGAATGTAAATGAATCCACAAAAATGCATGTGGTTTTCAAAGAACGAGGCCACATAAAGAATACAAGAGAATATAGAAAAGTTCTAAAATAGTAAATCTCCCTAAATTGTCACTTATATGTACTTCAATGTTCACACTCTTTGGTCTTACCTTCTAGTACCAATATATCATTCTTGTTGTTTTTAGCTTGACTCACTGTCCAACTGCCAATACATACAGCAATTTTATATGCATATGGCCATGTGTTGTTTATATAAAAAATTGATATGTTATGATTTTGTTATGTACATATCGACTACCTGCTTCACAACTGTCGAATGGAACAATCAGGGCAACTTTTTATAGGGCCATGTGTCGGTTTTGATAACAAACATATAAAAGATTTAATCGGCAAAACAGATCCAATATCTGCAAACTTTTCATTAATTTCCGCAAAAATATTTTTGTTCCCATAGTTCAATTTGCAAATTTTTGATTAATGTGCGCAAAAATAGTTTTTTCTTATTGTCGTTTTATATTGATTTTGATGTAAAGATGTGAACACTGACACTTCTCATAGACAAATTTGCAAACTTTTGATTAATTTGCGCAAAAATATTTTTTTGTTATTTGCATATAATATTTAGATGTAAAGATTGCTTTTATCTTATAATCTTATAATAGCTTTTTCATTTCTATATATATTATTAATAAGTGGTAGCATACATCCTCATGTATAATTTCAAAAAACAACACCGCACTCGTAGTAGTAATTGAACAACGTGCTTTAACGTGCTTCTTTTTGCATCAGCTGCACGTTTGCGGAATATAATAGCCATGTACGATTTTGGTAAGTGAGTGTGTTAATTAATGGAGGTGTGCTAATCATAACTTGCAGCTAAAAGCTGAGCTGAATCGAATTGCGAAGGACGTAGCTCAACCTGGTCGAGTCTTTCTAAAGGCCTGTTTACACTTGCAATTTTTGCTGCGATTTCTAATGCGATTTTCTCCTTCTGATGCATGTGAACGAGTAGAGGAGTCGCGAATGTTCGGAGTATGTGTACAGCAATGTGAACATTCATGACTAAATTGACTTATCTACTCGTTCACATCAAGCAGAAGAAGAAAATCGCACCTAAAATCGCAGCAAAATTTGCAAGTGTAAACGAGCCTTAAGGGACTCGTGTCTCATCACGGAGCGCAGTAATGATGAAAGGTTCAGTTTGGACCTAATAACGGAGCACCGTCTACTGTCACACTGGGAAAAAAAGTGAAATCCATTCAATGAAATTTGCAATGGACGACTTTAGAAAAAAATTTTAAAAATTTAGAAAAAATTTAATCTGGGAATAAGAAAGGATATTTTCGGAAAGAAGTTATCAAAATTAGAAAAACTGCAAAGTTTGGTTGCGAAATGTTGTAAAATACGGAAAATATAGCCCTGCGAAGTTGGCAAATTTGGATACATTTCTATTACGTGCGGAAATTGGTAACTAATTTAGTTACCAATTCACGCACGTAATACAAAAGTATACAAATTTGCCAACTTTGAAGGGCTATATTTTCCGTATTTTACAACATTTCGCAACCAAACTTTGTAATATAACTAATTCCAAGACGTTCTTTCTAGCTGTGGTGATAGATTTCGTTGTTCTTACTTAGATTAAAATTTAGTCTAAAGCGCAAGTCGTCCATTGCACCACTAAATCCATAGTATATCAATACTGTTTCGATACTATATCCACACTATGTAAATATACAATTATTATGGATAATCAAAATCCATTCTATTTCCAATAAAGGTCCATGCAATTTCCATTCTATGGATTTTCAAAATTTTTTCCAGTGATTAGGGGATAACCCCAACCCACCCTGTCAGCATTCCCTGTGGGTGGAAACCGGAGAACCCGAAGAAAACCCGGGGAGTTTCGGTATAGAGCGTTGACTGACTCGTTTTCCATACGTGTCCACAGCGAGAATCGAAGCCACGATCTCAGAGGTAAAAGGCGCTTGCTGTGATGATTGTACAGTGTTCATGCAGCTGTCGATATTCCAGAACTAATCGTGATATACTGAATTGAAATGAAATAATCTTTATATTGAGGAAGCGTCGTCACCGCAAAGTGATTTATGCGAATCCGTAGTCTTATCTAGCCACGCATTCGATGACGCGTTCTAAGTTAAGATAAAACCTCGTCCAGACGGTTTTGGAAGATTTATACTGTTTCGTAAGAAATACTAATTTGTTAACTCGTATTGGCTTCACGACCTTTTTTTATGCGTACAACATTAAGTCGAGCATGTATTAAGTCACGACTCAAAGAATTGGAAA
This sequence comes from Paramuricea clavata, assembly GCA_902702795.2. Taxonomy (NCBI): domain Eukaryota; kingdom Metazoa; phylum Cnidaria; class Anthozoa; order Malacalcyonacea; family Plexauridae; genus Paramuricea; species Paramuricea clavata. Next base: position 2,783 of record CACRXK020011940.1, read on the forward strand.
GTTCGCGAAGGAGGTTACTTCTGTTTAAAGGCTGCTTAACCATTCTAAAAATATGTTAGCATGATAGCAAATCAATATACAGTAAGTATTTCTCGTAAAACAAATACTTTACCTTGCCCTTTTAACCTCATTAAATACACGCAATGTAATGTGGGATACATGTGGATCACAGTGACGTAAGGACTTCTAAGGTCAAATGTACGCGCAGTAGCAACTATGAATTAAACATCTAACATTACTGATATCATGATTTTTTCTGTGTTTGTGTTGTGTACTCAAGTGAATAAGATGTTTGTGAACTTACTTTGAGTGTATATCCACACCGGGCAAGCTTGAAAAATATGCCTGGCCACGGTGGGAATCGAACCTACGACCTTTGGAATACTAGCCCAATGCCCCATGATCTGCCAACTGAGCTACGCCGTCAGGTCGGTGGCATATTTTTCAAGCTTGCCCGGTGTGGATATACATGTACACACAAAGTAACTTCACAAACATCATTACTGATATCAGTATTTCATATATAGCATCTCCTGTAAACAATTTCTAAAGTTCAGTCAGTGTAACACAAGGCCAATGCAATCTATTTTTATTTCAGTGCTATTTCGCAACAAGGATTAGCCTTGTGTTGCCAACCTTTTCAACCTGCTCAAATAAGTAGAAAAAAATGTGAAAAGTCAATCATGGATTTCAGATCTAATTCAGTAAGTTCGCAACGTTCTATTGCAAAAATGACTAACGCTTGTTTATAGTTCATAGCCAGGTAGATAGGAGAGAAAAAAAAACTCAACTGATTAGGGAGCAATTCCATTTTACCTTCATCGTGTGTGCCTTTAAGAATTAAGCCTAGTAAAGTACATTTCTGTATGTCGGCGCGTTCAAATTCCTTTTGGGCGTCTGCCAACAGGTTTTTCTTCGATTTTCTTATTAATTAAACTCCTATATTGTTAAAAACGTGAAATTTCGGGTTAATTTCGAGAAAAATTAACTTGCATCATTAGAAAGCTTACAAACAAAACTACATATAAGATTTTTCAAGCGGTGTTCGAGTTATTGCTGTTCCAAAATGTGAAAACTAGGCCAAAAACTCTCACAAATCCTGGGCACTACTCTGAAAACACGTTTTCTAAAGCTCATAACTCAAGAAGAACTTGAAAAATCAAGCTAACCTCCCAAATGTCTTATATGTAGATTTTTGTAAGCTTTCTAATTTTGCAAGTTATTTTTTCTATAAATGAACCTGAGATTTCACGTTAATATAGGGACTTATTAGGCTGAATGGAAGAAAAACGTGTCGGCAGAAGCCTACAAGACATTTGAACCCCGCCCACGTACAGAAATGTACTTACCAGCCTTGAAGCACAAAAGGAAGGCTAAACGGAATTGCCCCCTGATATGGTGAGTTTTCATTCATTTTTGATCCTCTGTCTGCCTGACATGAGTGGCTAAAGCAACAATGTAAACAATTTGCAGCCGATTATATATGTCTATAATAACAAAAAGACTATATATTTTGTCCCCATATTGTCTCGTAGACCGTGACGCGGCCTTGAAAATTTAAAGAGGTTTGGGAACGAGTGTAAAACGTGATCATGTTTCGCCACTTCTAGAAATATTTTTTCTGCTTTCTACGAATGTATTTTTTCTGTGTTTCTCTCTATATATTTCTCTGGAAACATATAGTGATTCCCCACGTGACGAAATTTTCATTATACATATACAAATAGACAGAATATTTTGCGCGTATTCCTATAGAATGCCATGAGATAAAAATCATGCTTGTATATTTTATCTTTTGTCTGAAGTAAAACGTGGTGTATTGTCAGGTGTAACTGTTTTCAAAATTGATACTCATCATTTATTTTCGAAATAGTAATATAGTTTGCATGGAGATAACAATATTGACTGTGGAATTTATAAATAGTTGCACAAACTATAGACTTATGTGAACTAAATTATAATACAGGGTTCGAAATAACGATTCGTGAATCACAAATCGATTTGGACTTTTTACGAACCTAATGTCGCTAAAATAACGTCAACGTTTCAAGCGAGTTAGACTCAGTTTGGCGTCTGGAAGTTGGCTTCTCTATGCTCCCGACGAAAGGCTTCCCGAGGGTAAATTACTCTGAAAAAAGCGTACGAAGATTTTTGGGATTAGAGAATTCCGGCAATTTTTCTCGGGATTCTGGGATTTTTTCCCAAAATTTAAGGGATTTTTTTCAGCTGATTTTTCGAAATATTTTCCCTTCTTTTTTTTTTCGCCGAACTTATTCCGAAATTTTTTGCGACATATTATCCGTCGAATTATTTTTAAAATGAAGTAAATCAACGAAGGGCATTTTCACGCCAATTCACGTACGATTTAAATGTTTAAATTTGATGGGATTTCTCAATATTGCAATAATTTTGAGGATTTTATTGGGCTTTTTCCAAGTATTTTATGCAATTTTTAGAGATTTCTTGGGATTTGGGGATTCTGTGATTTAGTAAGATTTTGGGATTTTTTATGAAGTTGTTTGAATTTTTCCCTCGAGGCTTCCCACTTGAAACGTCGAAGTTCTCGGCTTAGATTTTTCAGCCACTTGTATATCCTTCACATGCACCGCAGCTTTCTAAAATAAAAATATTTGTTTAGATGAAAAGTGTGATATAAAGTTACTAAATAATATTTGTAATCTGCTGTGTTGGTGTAATGTACTCAGGTGAATAAGATGTTTGTGTGATGTTACTCTGAGTGTATATCCACACCGGCCTGCCCGGTGTGTATATCCACATCGGGCAGGCTAGTATTCCAAAGGTCGTAGGTTCGAATCCCGCCGTGGCCAGGCATATTTTTCAAGCCTGCCCGGTGTGGATATGCACTCAGAGTAACATCACACAAACATAAATAATATTTATTTTCAGGAAGCTTTCTCACAAAGCGATTTTCAGAAAGGTCCTGTACTATAAATAAACAAATTTGCAAGGAAGACATGCATTTACTACATAACTATGAGAAATATTTAGGAATTATACGAGGAAAAGTTCAAAGATTGCTAAAAACTTTCTCCTAAATGCAGATATACTACTAGAGAGTTTTATCTTTATGTCCAAGTTGTTCCAGTCTGTTATGACCTGATAAGCAAGTCTTTGCTTTCCCCAACCCCTAGTTCCCAAGCTGTTCCCTACTTTTGAAGCTCGACACTTTAGGTGGCTTAAATTAAACAGTTATATACCATATATGCTTGCTTTCATAGACGGATTTTCTGGAACGAGAGCAAAAGCTGAAAATACCCCCTCCGAGAGCAAAATCTGAAAATCTATCTGCTTGCTCTCACGACTTTTTAAGCAGAGGAGGAATAATTTTTACTTCATATCATCATGAACATGATACCGAATTTTCTACGACTGATAAAAGCTGTGTCTGTTCGCCTGTATAGATAAGATATTTTTCTATTTTATGTTTTTGTATTATGTTATTCTCTCTCAGTGGCGGATTTGAAAGCCTTTGGATGATTGCTGAACAACCATGAGGCTTTGGTAGACTATAATTGTATCCCCAATGTTTCACGAAGTATCCGTCCTATTGATATTCTATTCTACAGGGTTTTTCCTCCGTTAAATTATTTTGTATTAAGGTGTCTCGATAGGAAAAATCGACCATTTTTGATAGCTTGTTTCATTGCTACAGAATTTATGGAATGATATTATTTTTTTGGGCGGAAAATACACTTAGGACATTGACCAAAAAAAATTGGTGCATATTTATTGAATTGCACGACTGTAGCACCCTTACTACTACATACAGCCTACTTTTCCGTCATTGAAAATTAAGGCGTCGCAAGAAACTTGATATTGGCAAATATATAATAGGTATGGTTTTAAAACTTTTAAAAATTCACATCTGAAACAAATTTTCTCATGAAGAGTAACCTTTATTTAACATTCACTTACAATAATCTTTAATTCATTAAAATATCTTTTTTTAGAAATGCATGTCTCTCACACATCCGATGTGCAGGTAACTGTTATTTATATAACCCGTAGAACTATGTGTACAATTACCTGTCGTTGCAAATGCTTTATGTGGAAACAGTTGTCCGTTTCTTACTTTATTTTTATACGTGAACTTTGAAGCCTGGTTTGCAGTACTCTAATTTGTTGTATCATTCTATCCATATATTTATGAATATTTGCGCACAAGTAATGAAGACAAATGAATTGTTGGCATCGCCCAACATTATCTCGTAAATCACTTTGTACTAATGAAAAATATTAATAAGCAAAATGTCAAAAGTACACTAGTGAAGTAATCTGAACATCAAATAGTAGCTCATTATAGACGCGCTTTGCAGTTGCTCATTGCAGACGCTATCATTCCATGTCGGGGTGAAGCAGAATACTTTTCTTTGTAATAATATACATGAAAAAAATTCTAAATTCTGATTGGCTAAGAGCAGCGCAATTTGTTCGAAAATCAGTGCCAAGAAATGAAATACAGTGCAAGAAAAGAGTTTTTTTTACTATTTAGGCTTTCTGATTGGCTTAAAATATGAAACAATAACAAAGATATCCAATAAGATACAGCAATTTCCAGCAGAAAAAACATTTAGTTGAAAAATATTTCCACAAACATTTAGTTGTTTTTAGGAGTGACAAAAATGGCCGGCATTTTTTTGTAAAAAAAATGGCTGCCGTTAATTTTTCATGTATATTATTAAAGACTTCAAATATATTTTCAAAGACTTCACATTGCACTCGTCCTTCGGACTCGTGCAATTTTGATAGTCTTTGAAAAACTCACTCGTGCATGTTTTTCTCAAAGTGCACTCGAAACCACTATTATTACCTATACATATTCAATATTGCTATACCTTCGATATTTTTGAAATATTTTTTCTTTCAAATATTAATAATATTCCTATCAATATTCAAATATTAATAATATTCCTATCCTATCTTTTTACGAGAAATTTTCATATCCTTACGAGAAATATTCATAATCAAACTAGTTCAATATTCCACTCCACCCCTGAGATAAGTCTATAATGCTGACAATGCAACTGTAAACATAATCCGCGGTAAACTTTCTTCACTGTCTTTGTAAGGTGGTATAGAAACCAGGCTTAAACGCTCAACTTTTTGCCACTGACCTCAATTACTCGCTGATATACTACATGACGTGAATAGCCTAAAACGTATGACGTATTTTTGCACACGTGACATGTTCGTGTTCCCGTAGTTTAAATACCATTATCTATATAGTACGTATATAAATACTTAAAACGTATTTAACAAAACAATAACTTTAAAAATACTCTTTTATCTATGAATACAACTCACTTTGCATTTTTGACTGTCACTTTACGGCCTGCTAGAAAACACATCCCCGCGAATGAAATTTTTGAACAAATAATTCTAAGCTTTTTGAGCAGCTAATTCTAAGAAAATGTGAATCAGAAGTTTCGGGACGCAAGAAATGAATATTTTTAAAATATAGGCTATGGAAAACATCCTCTGTTTCAAGTAAGAAACCTAACCCTAAAATCTAGGAAACATGTTTTGATCGATGTTTCCAGAATATACTATGATACAATTTATAATATAGCATTTGTAAATTCTGAACGCTGATTGGCTAAGAGCCGTGTTGATATAACTCAATGTCAACACGGAAACGTCGGAAATTTTCTTTCTTTATGTTTCTTTGTGCTATATTATAAAACAAATATAAAACATTTTTTCCGTATTGATATACAGTTATATCAACACTCGTGGAAATCGGGATAAATATTTGTTAAATAATAATTATTGTTATTGAAGAGCGATGGTACTTACATGTGCTGCCGTAATTTACAGTCTAATTTTAATTCCTCCAAAAAGAAATGCAGAACAGCGCATAATGTGACATTAACATAGAGAAATTATGGAAATAGCGAAATCCGACTATTGTTGAACCGAATTGAATAAATCTCAAATTAGCCATTTCCCAAAGTCCTGGGTCTTGTCGCGCAAATCCCATGTTGGAGGGACAAGAAATATGGCAGCACACATTTAAATTAAATTTTAATGTAAAAAGGAGATATTTCATTTTTGGTCGTCTAAAAAGTTGATATTTGATAGTAGATACTTCTACTCTTTCACATATTTGACGCCTGTCTCTATATATTTTGTCCCTCCAAACGATCCCAGAATGCACTGTGATCTCTTTTGGGAAAAGGCTAATTAATTAACGGATTATTGTTAAAATAATCGATTTGGCAAAGATATGAGAAAAAAAATCGATTAATTTCATGGAGGAAAGTCTAAGCCGGAAAATCTCTCTAATGAAAATATGCGCATCACCACCTTAACTTATCTGTATTCCTGTTTGGGTATACCTGCATGTGCAGTATTTATAATATTCTAGTCGGTCTCACCGATGTTTATACTATCTATTTCACTGCTATACATCACCGTTCTTCAACGCCTGACTTCTAGATGTAGTCATACCAGTCTGATAGCCGTTATTATTGTTATGAAGCGACTCGTGGCATTTTAAAAGTTCACTAAGATATGTTTGGAAGGAATTTAGAGCGGCGTTAAACGCGGGTGTGCCAAAGCCATGTGTGACCAGGCCAAAATGGGTTAGTCCTTTTAGGACGGATTCCGGTAGTGTACTGTTTGATAGACGACTTGTGGGATAGGGATCTTGTCCTAGGACATCTTGGAGTTCTTTGGTTATTTGCCTAAACATAAAGTGAGCAATCATTGTAAAACGAGTATCATGGTTTATACATTATACTGCAATGCTTATGCGTCCTACATTGTTTGGGCCAATTGTTTAAAGCTGCATGGGTTAGCTTAACCTAAGTTAACCTAAAATTCAAAGGAAACTTTCCGACACCTTGTTTATAAACTTGGAAATATTTCTTTAGAGATCTTGTCTGAATTTTCTTCTCTGAAGTTTTGAAATAAACAGACGTGCAGAAATACATTAACTAAAACAGCGGGTTAAATTTTAACCGAGTGTTAGCGCTAATCCAGCTTTGAACAACCTGCCCCTTGTCAAGAAAAGAAGAAGCTGGCATTCATTGGGTTAACCCGAGCATTTATTTTCCTATGGCGCCCAACGTCGATACGCTATATGCCGCAATGCGCCCCATGTTGCTTGTCAAACCTATTTTGACCAATTCAGCTACAATGGCCACTCCTTGTCAAGAATAAGAATGTGGCCTTCAATGATTAACCAGAGTGTTTATTTTCCTCATGCCTATTTTAAACAATTCAGCTACAATACTGCCTAATGCGCCCTCCTTGTCAAGAAGAAGAAGATGCCCTTCAATGATTAACCAGAGTGTTTATTTTCCTCATGCTTATTTTAAACAATTCAGCTACAATGCCCACTCCTTGTCAAGAAGAAGAAGATGCCCTTCAATGATTAACCAGAGTGTTTATTTTCCTCATGCTTATTTTAAACAATTCAGCTACAATACGCCCTAATGCGCCCTCCTTGACAAGAAGAAGAAGATGCCCTTCAATGATTAACCAGAGTATTTGTTTTCCTCATGCTTATTTTAAACAATTCAGCTACAATGCCCACTCCTTGTCAAGAAGAAGAAGATGCCCTTCAATGATTAACCAGAGTATTTATTTTCCTCATGCTTATTTTAAACAATTCAGCTACAATGCCCACTCCTTGACAAGAAGAAGAAGATGCCCTTCAATGATTAACCAGAGTATTTGTTTTCCTCATGTTTATTTTAAACAATTCGGCTACAATGCGCCCTCCTTGTCAAGAAGAAGAAGATGCCCTTCAATGATTAACCAGAGTATTTGTTTTCCTCATGCTTATTTTAAACAATTCAGCTACAATGCCCACTCCTTGTCAAGAAGAAGAAGATGCCCTTCAATGATTAACCAGAGTATTTATTTTCCTCATGCTTATTTTAAACAATTCAGCTACAATGCCCACTCCTTGACAAGAAGAAGAAGATGCCCTTCAATGATTAACCAGAGTATTTGTTTTCCTCATGTTTATTTTAAACAATTCGGCTACAATGCGCCCTCCTTGTCAAGAAGAAGAAGATGCCCTTCAATGATTAACCAGAGTATTTGTTTTCCTCATGCTTATTTTAAACAATTCAGCTACAATGCCCACTCCTTGTCAAGAAGAAGAAGATGCCCTTCAATGATTAACCAGAGTATTTATTTTCCTCATGCTTATTTTAAACAATTCAGCTACAATGCCCACTCCTTGACAAGAAGAAGAAGATGCCCTTCAATGATTAACCAGAGTATTTGTTTTCCTCATGTTTATTTTAAACAATTCGGCTACAATGCGCCCTCCTTGTCAAGAAGAAGAAGATGCCCTTCAATGATTAACCAGAGTATTTGTTTTCCTCATGCTTATTTTAAACAATTCAGCTACAATGCCCACTCCTTGTCAAGAAGAAGAAGATGCCCTTCAATAATTAACCCGAGTATTTATTTTCCTCATGCCTATTTTAAACAATTCAGACGTATATTTATTTATATTTATTCAACATACATAAAATCCACACTCGAAATTTCCATCTACGGTTATATCGACTGCAACCTCGCAAACCAGGCTCTCTACTTCCTCTTCCTTCTGGAGCGTGTTTGGAAGGGAAGCGGAAATTCACTTTTTCCGGTGGGGGGGGGGGGCAAAGCCTCCTAAATTTCCGACAAAACTTTCAAATTTCCGACATACCCCCCATTTGCACTCGAAAAGACTGTTTTTATCCCTCTTTTAGGTCAACCCCCTCCGCCCCACCAAGATTTCCGCCACTGGTGTTTGGGAGGGAAGCGGAAGTAGAGAGCCCAGCTTGCGAAGTTGTATCGACTGTGGATGTCCAAATCCTGAGAATTATTGACACTGTAGTTTTTAACCACTCGATATTTACTTACTTGCAAGCAAGTATGGCACTCTTTCTTGTTTCATATTCAGCAGTTTCTTTCTGTGTTTTGGCTACATGCTCTGATAATGCTTGAGTCGGAAACTCGGATACACACACATAGTCGAAATCACCAGCTAAATGAGCCGCCTCGCCTACAAAATAATAGAGAAATTTTAAAATGTATCATGGAAAAAGCATGAACTTCCAGAAAATAGACTAAAAGCTGGTTAATATTGCGCGAGTTCGCGGTCTTTAAATTGGTTCACAGAAATTATAGTGACTGTTTCACACTTTGATTATCACATTCAACTGTAGTTTGTAGTGAGTATACGAGAGTCCCAGTTGACCTGATATTCCCAGCAGCTCCTCTTATATGTACACAGTCATCTTTTGCTGTGGACGATTTCCAGCGATCATATCCCTTCGGAAATATTTCGGTTGTTGGCAACGGCTACTGTTGCAGGTGGCAGATAAAGTAGAAGAGAGATTCAGATTTCACTGGCTTAGTGCGCATCTGATTGGTTAATCGGATATATCAAACGCATCTGATTGGCTACTTGTTCCAAATCTGAACCTCACTAATAGCGAACTGCCCCTTCCCGCTGAGTTAGCTTGCTACTGAAGGTCGAGGTAACTTAGGATGATGTATGATTGCTACAATATGCGCAGATTTGATATGCTGGAAAACTCGTGGGAGGAAACCGGAGCGCCCCACGACTTTCAGCAGATCGTTGACTCTTTTCACATCTGTTTCGTGGGTTTTCTCCGGGTCCTCATGTTTTGCTCCCCCACCTAAAACTAACCCTTCCTCCTCAGCTATGCACTGTGATCAGACATTGGTGGTATGGTGATATAACCAGAGTCGCCCGTAGTAAGCCCTCGATACGGTCGTGTTTGAGTTGCCTCCCTACAGGATGATAAGCACCCCCTTACTTTAGTTTGTAGGATACATAGCAAAAGATGCATTAGAATTCTTACGTCGTAATGATCCTTACCTTCTACTAATGATGTTAACAAAGTGACTTGTGCAGCTTTCCTTCGTCCGGCTGGTAATGATAAACCTATTTTTTCTAATTTTTCCCGCAGACATTTACCACCATTTTTCGATTTTGCTCTAAAACACAAAAGAATGAGAATAAATGACGCGCTCGATACGCAAATCGCACGTCTATCTGCACGTGCTACGACGAGTCGCACACGTAAAACGCACAAGTTGTAACAAACCTGCAGCAGACTTGTAGCAATGTTGTTCTGACAACTTGTCATCAGGATGTGTTCGCACTGCTTGTTCCAAGCTTGTTGACAAGTTGTCAACGGTTTGTTGACAACTTGCTGCAAGCCTGTACAAGGCTGTTGAGCTCAACAGACTTGTTACAAGTTGTTCCAACAACTTATTATCGTCCTGCAATTCAACAATTTGTCAACGTTGTTGAATTGCAGGAGACTCAAACATCGTCGCCTGAAGATCGCATTGAGCGTGAAACTCTAGAGTTGTGACTATATTTTAAGTAAATAAAATTGATATTCGCTCTACCTAAAATATGGTATATTGAGCACTCTTTCTACACGGTAAATAGAGAATAATACATGGGTGCGCGGAAATACCAGATTTATTTCGAGTGTTGGACATAATATCTCACGAGTGAGCGCACAACACGAGAAATAAATCTGGTATTTCCAAGCACCCATGTATTTTTCTGTTTATTACATAAAGGACAGTCTTTGAAAAGCGATAATTTTTACAGAAAAGCGATAATTGAGAAGCGATAATTTTCACATGTGAAATTATCATAAATAATCTCACATGTGAGATTATCAGTTTCATCAGTGCTCGAAATCTCTATAAGGCACTATACTTTATATAATAAAATTTGGTATTATAATTCATGCTAAATTAATTATGAAATGGGTCTGCTGGCATAGCATTAGCTTTACCCTTCCCTCAACCCCCTACCCCAACAATTCCAATTGGACCCACCTCCTCAGCACGCCTCCAAGTAACGATGCATTGAGACATTCCGGGTGTGAAAGTCTTCGACGTATTTCTCCTACTGTAACTTTATATTTGGACGTTGAACTGAGGAGCGATAATCGACCTGGGACTGAGCAAAATACATCTGAAGGTTGAACCGGCAGACTTGTATCGATTTCGTCTTTGCTGTCATCGTCTTCAAGTTTGTACTTCACTGAAACGATTGTAATATACCATTCATATGAAAAATGTATTCTTTATACAGTATGTACTATTTACAAATACAACATGAGCGGCCGTGTTGTATCGGATATGCAAACTCGAGCCGACGGCTTGTGAAACGCCTTGATGATGTAGATGAATGATATTTGGTGAGAAAATTGAACCTAAACTCTAAAGTCCTTAACTTGTGTTTTATCATGAATTATTAATGAGTTTCACAAATCAAGAGAAAAACGTGCTACTTAAAGTCCTGATATATAAATTCTTGAAGAACAAAAACACACTTACTATCTCGCGAAAGTCTCGAAGGCGCTTCTAGGGACTACAAAAAGACAAAATAATACAGTTCATATTAATTCATTGAAACAAGCACTTTAGATGTTTCTGCATGGATACAAAAATGTTCTATGCATGGATACGACTAAATTGACAAAGAATGTATGCCTCCCGCCATATGACGTCACAAGTACGCATGTCTTAGTTGGCTGGCGTCATTCGCCACTGTTATCAAGGGTTTGCTGACGTAATGTCTAATCATCTGTGATGATAAAGTTTCTTTGAAATCTTCCTGGAATTTTTTTTTTCAGTTCGTACGTCAGTGATAGTAATTAACACCTTAATTACATACTTTGTAAATTTAACTATTGAAAGATGGGAATGAACGCGAAATATTTTACGGCTAAATGAAACTATCTATATCCATACTAGATAGCAAGAGCAATGGCGTAATGAAGGAAGACGGGGCCCTTAGGCATATTTGGTGTGGGGGCCCCTGATGATCGTTGTCATTGTTTGACTGAGATATACTGTATTTATATTGAATATTTATAGAATGTTCTGGAAAATTCCATGTCAATAACAATAACAGTCTCCAACACATGCATGTAACAACTATAAATAAGAATAACTTTTGTTTTATTTGCGATGGAATAAAAAATCAGCTACCGTTGTCGATGGAGGCTTTATTATTTAGCATTATTAATTTTGCATTTTCCCATTGATTCTTAACCTGCATTTTTTTACGTTTTGTAATGGGGGTCCCTAACTGTGGGGGCTTCCTAGTTTTTGAACTAACCCTATACCCAATGAGCGTTACGCCACTGCATGAGCAAGAGGAAACTTGAATTAAACTATAACTTCGTTTATATTGCTCTGGTAGTTCTAAAGTGTTCTCTGTGGAGGTTCAGAAAGAGCTATTTATTGATAGTGTACAAACTGTAATTTTATTACATTGGATTGAGGCGAAAATTTAGGCACAATGGTGGGAAGAAACCCGAGCCCCCGGAGAAAACCCACGACTTTCGGCAGAGCCTTGACTGACTCTTTTCACATGAGTCCATAGCGAAAATCAAACTCACGAACTCAGAGGCGAAACACGCCTGCTCTGGTGACTGCGCCACCGAAGCCCATGGTTGGGATGGTTAAGAAGCATGATGGTTGCCATGATTGGGAAGGGTAAGCCCATGGTTGGGATGCTTAAGAAGCATGATGGTTGCCATGATTGGGAAGGGTAAGCCCATGGTTGGGATGGTTAAGAAGCATGGTGGTTGCCATGATTGGGAAGGGTAAGCCCATTGTTGGGATGGTTAAAAAGCATGATGGTTGCCATGATTGGGAAGGGTAAGCCCATGGTTGGGATGGTTAAGAAGCATGATGGTTGCCATGATTGGGAAGGGTAAGCCCATGGTTGGGATGGTTAAGAAGCATGATGGTTGCCATGATTGGGAAGGGTAAGCCCATGGTTGGGATGGTTAAGAAGCATGATGGTTGCCATGATTGGGAAGGGTAAGCCCATGGTTGGGATGGTTAATTAAGAAGCATGATGGTTGCCATGATTGGGAAG
>CACRXK020011941.1:0-15696 GCA_902702795.2 Paramuricea clavata
ATATATGTATATATGTATATGAATATATATGTATATATGTATATGAATATATATGTATATATGTATATGAATATATATGTATATATGTATATGAATATATATGTATATATGTATATGAATATATATATATATGAATATATATATATATGAATATATATATATATGTATATGAATATATATATATGAATATATGAATATATGAATATATGAATATATATATATATATATATATGAATATATATATATATGAATATATATATATATGAATATATATATATATATATATATATATATATATATATATATATATATATATATATATATATATATATATATATATATATATATATATATATATATATATATATATATATATATATATATATATATATATATATATATATATATATGAATGTTGTGGTTTCCCACGTTTACGATTCCACTCACTCGTGTAACGTTATATAGCGGTTGTTGAGTTCTTTTCAGACGAGTGTATACCAAGCCGGGCAAGCAGAAAATTCTACTTGACCGCGGCTGGGATTCGAACCCGCGACCTTTGCATTTCTAGAACGATGCTCTACCGTCTGAGCTACAAGGTCAAGCTGAGAACGACTTGTTAAGTTATGATGTTAGTTGCATTTCGGAGGTTAGTCCTTCAATGCGTAAAGCCAGCTATTAGTCTGGCAATATTGTATGTGAATGTTGTGGTTTCCCACGTTTACGATTCCACTCGTGTAACGTTATGTAGTGGGTTTTTTTTTAGTTGTTTTCAGACGAGTGTATACCAAACCGGGCAAGCAGAAAATTCTACTTGAGCGCGGCTGACCTGTCTGGTATACACTCGTCTGAAAACAACTAAAAAAACCCACTACATAACGTTACACGAGTGGAATCGTAAACGTGGGAAACCACAACATTCGCATACAATATTGCCAGACTAATAGCTGGCTTTACGCATTGAAGGACTAACCTCCGAAATGCAACTAACATCATAACTTAACAAGTCGTTCTCAGCTTGACCTTGTATCTCAGATGGTAGAGCATCGTTCTAGAAATACGAAGGTCGCGGGTTCGAATCCCAGCCGCGGTCAAGTAGAATTTTCTGCTTGCCCGGTTTGGTATACACTCGTCTGAAAACAACTCAAAAACCATTACATAACGTTACACGAGTGGAATCGTATATATATACATAATATCACAATTTATATAGTAGTCAAATTTGAAGATCTAACCCATCAAGTGCCAGCGCTCTCCCTTTGATGAGTGTCATCTGGACCGTGAGTTAGCCATGTTTGTTTTGACAGCGACAAACATAAGGGACAAAAAGCGATATCAGTGACAAAAAGATATCAGTGACAAAAAAACTATATCAGTGACAAAAATTGTTATCAGTGACAATATTGTTTTTATGTCACCCTGTTATCACCTTGATAAAGCCAGTGAATATGTGATAAATTAATTTCAAACACTCATTAATAATTCATAAGCTCATTAGCAAATCATGTGAAGACAGTGGTGTAAGTGACGTAACTTTACTATTTTGACCACTTGCCCTCAGGGCAAGTTGGACTTGAATAAAATTAATTTGCCATCAGACAATGGCCACTGGGGTACCTAGGTAGGGTGTATAAAATAAGGGGACAACATGTCGACCGGTTCTCCCACTGTTCTATATGGCTATGTTATACTGCCTCAGATCTAGCTTTGGCCCACAAAAAATTTGAATGCACTATATAAACAATTTATCCAACAATGAAAACATAAACTTAAAGATGCCCAGCTTTTTGTGGCAAGGCAATCGTGCAAGCAAGATAAAACGTTTACTTAAAAGTAATTTTGATCAGTCCGATCACAAAAAATAAATTGTCACATACATTTTTTTGCTGTGACAAAATCCGATTGCAAATTCACTCAATTTGCATTTGGCAATAAAATTTACAAGGCATTCTAGCATTTCACTTACAGTTACATTGTGCCGGAATGGCTATACATACTTGTCTTGTGACTTATATATATCTTGTGACGAATATATGTCCGACCAAATTTAGTGGTGTTGGTTTTTGTGCAACGAAATTCAAGTTCTGTCCGACCAAAATTAAAAGTGATCGGACAAATGCCGTGTCAAGTCAAATATTTATTTGCAGCTCTGCCGTCATGATATTCACTTGCCCCGGGCCAGTGTTAAGTTACACCTCTGGAAGAGACTTTATACCTGATAAAACTCATCTTCAGTTTGCTTTATAAAGTCCAACCTAATTAGTATTCTTTATATAAAGAATACTAATGAAGTCTACGGCATCTATTGCAGTCATGTTTGAAGCTATCAAAAAATACTCTCACATTTTCAATAGCTCATTAGTGCAGCTTGGTACATCTGGATATGTAGTGCAACCAAAATGTATACACACGACGAACTCAATGACCAAAAAGTACATGTTAGAGTTATAAACCGACTTTCGAGGTTTATAACTAACTTATATCTCATTTGTGGAGGTTTTCTAACATAGTTTGTCATTTTCAAAAATTTTTGATGAAAAATTCTCGCGTTTTGTCGAAAAGTTTGATGTAATTATTTATTCAAGGCATATTAGCTAGTTATAAACCTCGGACGATCAAAGAAAACCGACACAAATGAGATATAAGTGCATGTATAACTCAGTCATGCTTACTTAGGTTATTGGACATTGTTCTGCATACTGTCACAGAAAGCTAGCTACTCAAACCTTCATCATTAACTCTTCATGCTTAACTCAATCAGCCTGTGTGTGACAGCATGTGTGAAATCATTGCCATCATGACATTAATTAAAGTGCAATACTCTCCCCTTGGCATGTGAAATACCAATAACCAAATTCTCAGTATCAGAAGTATCAATATATCGCCCACCACTAATTACCACACTATGTAGTATCTAAAACACGAGAAGGACTGTTTTATCATATTTAAAATGCAAGGCGCAGCCAAGCGTTTTTATAGATATGATAAAACGCGAGATCGAGTGTTTTGAATAGCTTAAAATATGACTACAAAAGAATACTAATAGGCAATTCCAGCTTTTAGTTTATGTGTGCAGCCAGGGGACGATGGGAAGTAAGGTATCACATTGCTGATTATGCTGAAAAAATAGAAATGTTGGCCTTGTAAACACGTAGTGATAGCTTTATACTTGTAAATATTGAAATATTTTGGTTGTTTTGGTATGATACCTTACTTCCCATCATCCCCTGCAGGCATAAACTAAAAGCTGGAATTGCCTATTAGGTTGAACAATTTATATACAATCATACTAATTAGGATGAACAATTATATAAAGAATAAATGAAGATGAGTTTTATCAGATATAAAGTCGCTCCACATGGCATATTATGGCTGACATGATTTGCCACATGGTTTATTAATTTTTAATGAGCATTTTAAGGTTGTATAAAAGGCTTTGTGTTACAGATTAATTATGTGTCACTTTTAATAGCCTAAAGGATAATTTTCAAGAAATATAAAAATCGACTATGTCCCAAAATCAAGCTCAGGTTATTTGTCATGTAATTCTTGCTGTTTCAGCTCATATTACACACCATTTCAATTGCGTTTCGTTTTATATTTTCAAAATTGTTGGCTACATGGTATTTGGGCAATAAATATACAACAAAATATTTCTATATTTTACTAATAGACCAATAGTAATAGTACGAGACCATAGATATCTTATATAAGATATCTATATGTACGAGACTGTCTAAAACATCAGCAGTTCGCTACAAAACTTCGATCGATTAAATTTCTTCGTGTGATCGTTTATCCAAAATGTAGTTATCGCTCTCATAGAAAAGTACGGTGTATGTTTAAATACTATTTAAACGACAAATCGGAACAGGGTATCTGGGTATGTATACTTGAATTATGAATATTTATAACACGATGCCTATTTTACATAATGATATTGTGTGCAGAGATTTAATAACACTGAATTATACAAAGTACTAAAAGTATAATTAAAACACTAACCTTTGTTTAGTGTTTTTAGATCACTGGATTCGTTGCTTTGGACGCTGTCTTCGTCAGCTGAGTCGATAGCTATTCCAGACATTTTTATTGTGCAATTTACGCGCTCGTTTCCCGCGTTTAATTGAAGGGCGCTATAAAACACGTTTTATAGCGCCCTGCGTTTTCACATGGTTCCACCCCTGCGAAATAAGAACGCGTATATGATGCAATGCATCATACGTGCGTGCGTGTGCGTATGTCATATATCATCATACGAAACGAGAGACCATGTTGTAGGGTGAGGCACCGATTTCAAAATCTTTTAGAAGTAAATTGTGAACTGCATGTAGAATAAAAAGTCAGACAGACAACAAAGAAAACAGTACCTATGCCACGCTTGTTACGTACAGATAACAAACTGTCAAACTACAGCAAATAGTCAAATTAGTGTCGTTCCACCCTGTGATCTTTGTGCATGCTCAATAGACAGCTTCATAGATAGCTTCAACCAAGGCTTGGTTTCTATCATCGTCACTCAGTTGATCATGATCGCATTTTGCACCATCATTTCCTTCTTCCGCAATCCACTCATGTTCATTTACAATGTGATGCAATATACTGATCCACTTTTCCTATAAGTAGGAACATTTATCACTTATTTACTGAGACCGAGGGAAACAGTGTGTTTTGTGGACCCGAGACCGTCGATGTTTCCCGAGGCGAAGCCGAGGGAAACATCGACGGTCGAGGGTCCACAAAACACACCGCTTTCCCGAGGTCTCAGTAAATAAGTGTTTTATAATATATCAATAGTCAAAGAAACAACAAATTATTAAAGAACAAATGAACGTAAATACATGAAATATTTTATTGTTAAAACGTTATATTAAACCATGGCTACACTGCAGTTACTTAAAGCGAAAGTTTTAATTACGTACTAGGCATGTCCAAAGGTCGCATCTTCACGTGATGGCGCACGTGATTTTTTTTGTTATTCGCCGGTCGATAACGTATTATCTCCCTCTCGCGCTGTTGCGAGGGAGACAGCCTAATTTCGTCACTCTCACGTGATATGCTCTCAACCAATAAAACACTAGAAAAATGCGACTTTGACTATTGATATATAATAAAAATATTTATTACAAGTTACAAAATACTGATGGATATAGCGCTATGGTAAAAATCTCAAATCCAATGGATACTGGATAATTTTCACACTTTGCAAAAATGAAAAAAAAATGGAAATACAGATACAGAGCAAACATAATGTAGATAATGAAAAACTCTGTTATAATTTAATCTGCATGGTATAAAAATCTCTATCCAAATCCAATAGGTAATGTAATCCCTGAATTTGTTCTAAAACAATAGTGATTTATTTATACTGTAAATATTTAGCAACATGTTTATGTTGCTAAATACTGATTCTTCACCCTTACCTTTATATTCTTGACATCTTTATCACACTGTTTTGAGCAATACCAAAAATGGTTGCAGACAGAAGATGGTGCCCACAATGCCAGGTCTTCATTTGCTTTGGTTTTGGATGACTAATAATGAATATACAATGTACAGAATATTATGTGATTTGCAAAACATGACATACCGGTACAAAATTTCTGACTTTGCTGCAAATATTTGGGACGAAGTTTCTGAATCTTGTTTCTGAAATTCTGTCACCCACACACACATATTTGTGAACAATTTATTTTATCAGTCATGTTGATGATAGCTAATCAAAATACCTTACTTGTATTAAAATTTGTGTCTTACTCATTTTCACTCAGCTTTAAATTTGTGCACCTTGTTGAGACTTATTTGTGCAGCTTTAAATTTGTGCAAGTAATTTTCCATGTTCGTTCTTTTTGGTTTGTTTAATAGAAGAACTATTAACAATTAACACATTTGTAATGAGTATTTTTTATCAACAAATACTTTAAGGTGGTTCCCTACAGTTCTCTACAATTCTAGGTATTTTGAGTAACGTTTGCTTTCAACCGAATTTATATTAAATACACTTAAGACAGGGCAATATGATCATTTCCAGGAAAGTTCAGACGCTGTGCGCTGTCCATTTACGAACAAATTAAAACAGTGTTCGTGTTGCCATGGCAACCACGACGTTTAATCTTTTGCACTTTTATTGCCTAATTTCACAATAAATTGACAATATCTATATTTTCTTTCGGTGAATTTTTCTGAAATTTTTTTTGAACATTTATGGTCCATAAAGGAAAAAATATCAAAATTTGAAGGGAGGTTTACAAACAAGTTTTCGAGATATTTGTGAATGATGCTTACAGAAAAAGTTATTTGTAGAATTTCTTAAAATTTGAATATGTTGTACCACTCGTCTTGTACAACAAAAATACAAAGTTTAAAAAATATTCCCCCGAAGGAAACAGACATGAAAATAAAATATTAATCTTGAAAATACTAATAATAAAAACTCTATTACGCATTGTATTAAATCCAGTGTTACATTTGTTTTTGTTGTTAAAATCGGTGTGAAAACGTTTCAAAACATCGAACTACAAGTTTAACTTTTCTTATAATACAACTCATAACTGTTTTATTTGATTTAGCAGATAAAACGATACCTGTGAATTGAATTGATTGACAGGACTTACATAAGTTTCGGCGACAGTTCACTACTCTTCAAGAGTTAATAACAGAAGACAGTATCATTTCAGTTTGACAGTTCGCAACACAACAAGTTGAAAATTTGGAGCATTACGAAAGACAATGCTGAACGTAAATACGTAAAAACACAATAAAACATAGGTTAAACTAGCTAACAACATATGTACTGTTCGAATTCAGAAAAAAAGGATTATAATGAAAAACTGGAGCTTTCTTTGTAGATAAAAACGTCAAAAAAACTTCCCGCGGCTTGTTTCAATATTTTTGACGAACCGGCCCAAACAGTGAACACAACGACATATGACAACGATTCCACGTGCAGGTTGCGAGGATGAAGTCTGATCTATATAAATCGTATTTTAAACTGTAGGGAGCCACCTTAATATTTGTCAAAACGTAATGAAAAAGCAATTAGGTGCACCCAAA
The DNA here is from genome assembly GCA_902702795.2 of Paramuricea clavata. Taxonomy (NCBI): domain Eukaryota; kingdom Metazoa; phylum Cnidaria; class Anthozoa; order Malacalcyonacea; family Plexauridae; genus Paramuricea; species Paramuricea clavata. Next base: position 7,051 of record CACRXK020011941.1, read on the forward strand.
AATGGCTTCAAAATTTGTAAGTAAGCAAAATTTACGATAACAATAAAGCGCGAGTTTAAAATACCAACAAGAACTAAACATTTTCTTCATGCAATAACACAATGCAAATAGTAGTGCAAAATCAGTTAATAAATCAACTGATTTGCATTACTAAAAATGAGTGTCTGATATTACACGACTAAGCTTGGTTAGCACTATTTTCCATCCATCAAAATGACCTAACATCATTTTTGCAAGATAGAAGAGGTGTTAAATGGCTATGTAACTAACCCAAACGCAGTACTAAAATTCGCGCAGTACTAAAATTCGCGCACCCAGCACGGCGCAAATTCTAGTACTGTGTGAATTTTAATACAAGTAAGGTATTTATTCCAAACATGTTTTTTATGCAGTGACTCGCAAACCTTGTGCAACCTTATCAGCAACAACTTGCACTAATTTGGTAGGAAACTTCCTATGATGTTCAAACTTTAAATATTGTGATCAATTTTTACATTTATACTGTACACAAACATACTGCATTGATCTTCTTTGCTAGTGACTTTCCTCCATGCCACACATCATTTTGATGTTTCATATCTTTATACTTGTCTGCTTTTTCTAAGAAATGAACACACATGAAGTACAGTAGTTACTAGAAATAATTTCATCTCATTTTTTTTTCAAATTGGCTGGGCATATTGTTCTTTATTGCTATAGGGCTGGGTAACTGAACTACTGAAGGTACATCTCGCAATTGGGGAAATATTTTATTTAACTCATTAAGCTACATTGATGAGTAAAATCGTCTGGCGTTAGACAGGTAAAAAAAATAAGTAGGGTGCAGGCACATTGTAGCTCAATGGGTTAAACAGTCTTATGCATAGGTACTTACTCATAAGTGCTGCAATTTCTAAGTGACCATCAGTTACAACTTCCTTTACTGACATCTGTGATGTAAGCAGCTTATCCATCCCTCTTTCGAAACCAATCCGTTCCATATTGTTGCTCTTTCCAGCAGCTTCCCTAACATCCATGATGTTCATTTGCAATATGGTATGATCTTCCATGTCAGCTAGACTGTATGTGCAGTATTGTGCTGAATGCCCAGGAGAATCATTCCTTCCATCACCGCTTAGCACAACATCTTTCCCAGCCTTTTCCGCCCAAAGCTCCTGCTTGTGTTGTTCCCAGAACTCATTCACAGCAGGGGAAATGTACAGACTCTGGTACTGAGTACACAGTGTTTTAGAAAAATACTGCAAGTTACAGAATCTGAACATTAACCCCACTTTAGTATATGAGTTTCCAGACAACAACAAAGCAGAAGCAAGCATGAGATTCCCAGCTCTTATCTTATCACAATCACAACTGGGTTGAGCTGCCCATCTGCTTCCTTTATGACCAGCACTGCATCCCCAGGAAACAACAAGGCATGTACCAACATCGGTCTTGCGATAATCCAGGACATGATCACAGCCATGTCGTTTACAGATTCTCCCATGTAATTCCTTCAGCAATGACATGAGAGTATCAGTAAAAACAATACATTTCTCCATTTGAATAGCTTCATCTGGAGGTACTGTCATTACAGGTATTTTGTCGGTGCTATCACTTGCTTCAGTTCCATCATCTGCCAGAACTTCGTCATTGTGGCCATAGATTGAAGTGTTGAACACATCATCCTCAATGGATACTTCCAGCAGAGGCAATCTAAAATGAACATGTGAGGCCAAAAATTACAATTTGGTTTAAAATAGGTATAGAACATAAGTGTACTGTGAATTAAATGTGTTTAAACGGAATTACTTTAAATTTGGGTATAAGGTATTCTATTCAAACCACTAAGGAGTAGAGAGATAAAACTCTGCAATGTGCAAAATTTCAGTTATAATTAAATGATCACATACTCAACACTTTCATTCATGCCCAGCACAGTTGAAGCTGTCAGGGTTGTGTCATCATCACAGCTTTTGTCACCCTCGCTTGCAGTGAATGTCACATCCTCCATGATAGCACTTCTATTTGATTTAAAAAATAGAATATACATAAGAAAAATATATCGACTTTTTGGGACAACTATTTATCAAGTTTTTCTAGACAGGGTATTTGAATAAATGTTTACAGAAACTACTTTCAATAGAACACTTTACAAACCTTGTAGACTTGAAAGATAATGGTGAACTATCAGGTAGAAGATTCCTTCTACTTGAGCAAGGCAATGACTCTGTGTGTGAAGCAATAACTATACAAGAATGTGGGTGGATAAATCATTGTAGATACAGTATATTGTTGGTTTATTAACCCATACATTGTGTGCAATCTACACATTATATCTCATGGATATCAGGTTTAGGAAACTACACTTGATTTTATCAAACTATAAAAAATATACTTGTTCTTCAAGTAACATACTTGGTGATGGAAAACTGCTTGTCCCAGCCTGCATAGCTTGTGTCCCAGGTGTCGAGGTCAACACTGCAAAAACAAAATTTAAAAATAAGGAGCATAAGAATAACATGTTGATGCATTTTAACACACTGACAATTGTTTGACCTGGCCAAAGAAAACCATCTGACTCATGAATGCTTCACACACTAACAATTTTTTGGTCTAAGCGCTAACCTGGCGAAAGAAAATCATCTGACTCATGAATGCTTCCGAGAGGGGTCGTTGGTATGGCTTCAGGTTCTGTCCGGGTATCCACACTCACACTGCAGGAAAATATAAAAGAAAATGACGTAAGATAATAATAAAAGTAAGGAAAAAAGTTTACTAAAGACAAACTTTATCTATTCATGTAAAATCGTACCACAATCGAATCTGTGACTGATATGCATCAAGCAACATTTCAGCTACATCCTTGTCACTTCGGATGTTTCTTTCCTTTTTAAATTCTTTCCATCATGGAAATATATCAAATAGATAGACTTTACTAGCATCTCTATTCGCAAAATATTATTTTATGCTAGCGCCTTTCTTCCAATGGCTCATACTCGATGGCAAATTCGATTCACTCGATGTGGAAGGAGTGCGTTCCGCCATGATGGATACAAATATAAACAATACGCTGCGCACCAAGCGCTAAACAGTCTGGGAACGACAAAAATCAATTTCCGGTGAGGACCACATAAACAAATGCTAAGCACATGTGCAGAAAGGACTTTTCCCCCTCTTTAATAATACTAATAATTGCAAAGAGTAAGAATACGAAAAGCAACAGCAATCATCATCTGAGCAAGAGCATGTGTGCCAAACATTGCAACCACTACGACCCACAAATTAGCGAAACAGCGTTCAGGTGTTCACTTTACATCTGAAGAAGACAGTTGTATACTATTGGGCATTGGAAAATTTGGTTTAATTTGGTCTCCTCATTGCATTTTTCGCTCGACTCGTACACGATGAAAAAGGCTACACAAGGGTACATGTCGTTGTTTGCTGTCTTGTTTGGCTCGGTTGAAACATTTGGATTCGAACATACACCAGAAATCGATGAAAAGAAAAAAAGCACACCGTCGATGGCTTCGATCACATCGTTCAACAGCAATCTTTTGGAAGCAATCTGTTGTGTAGCAAGTTCAAGGTCTTCATTCCGAACTCTCCATGTCGCGCGATATGCGACTGCTCAATCCTTAGGTTTTAGCTAATAGATATAAAAGAGCGACTATATTTACGTTATATCCAGGTTGCGTACAAAGGTTTATTAATTTTCACAAATCCAAAAACAATTTGATGCAAACTTACCAAGGTTAAAATATTTGCTCGAAGCGTGTTTTGTAAACGTTAGGAATCAAGTTCCTTTCGGGGTTTGAGTGGCATTTGGTAACAAAAATTGTTGTCTGCAGCGAACGCCTTTCTATAAGTTTTAGTATGATTACTGTAATTTACATAGGGAACAATATTTTGTACAATGGTGGTGTAGCGTATCCCAAAAAATTGTTCCTTTTACAATATCACAATAACAAGAAATTTACTATGATTAAGCGCTTTGGGAACAAAACAATTGAATTGGGCAGAAGCACTAGGGTGTGAGCATGTTATTTCAATAGGAAAAAGCATTTAAAGTTACCTACTGCATCATGACAAGAACGATTTGTTTTGCCATGGTTTTTGCATATATTTAAACCCCATAATAGGAATACATGTAAATTATGTTGGGTGTTCCCATTTATAAACGGAACAGCAATTAAAAAGGAACAAATCGTTCCTACTTCAATTTGGTTGTTCCGTTTATAATATGTTCCGCAAAGCGGAACTGATTGAGAACAACTTGTATTAGGAACACTTAATCTGTTCCTTTTCATGGTTCCTTTGCTTAGGAACAAAATGTTCCGCGAAGCGGAACATTAATATTCTTCAACTAGGTTAGCAAACTGGAACAATTTGTTATGCACATATTGCTAGCTTTTGTTGTTCCGTTTTATTGTTCTGTTTTATTGTTCCCTTTAAAGCCAACATTCCTCTATTTTAATTTTGCCATTTATTTTGCAAAATAACACAATAATATATTGCACTTGGGTCTATTTATTTAACATATAAGATTAATACATCGCATATGCATACTAATGCGTGTGTGTCGTGTTCACTACAAAAAGCAAAGTAATTTGATCGCTAAGCATTTTGTCGAGTTTTTATGTTTGCACGAAGAAAATCTACAGTACATTGGAAGTTAGTCGACGGTGCGTTTACTAAACAGAGACGATTGCATTTGGTCAAAGACAGAGATGGGTTAGATCATTGTCCAGTAACGGGCTGCGAGCATCCAGGATTTGCAAGTCAAAGAGGTTGTCGTAAACATGTGAAAATAAAACATGGTTGGTATTACTATTTCGACGAGAAGCCCAATGTATCGATGGACCTTTTCGACACTTCGCTGTCTGCTGCGAATGGAACTAACGAAAAAGCTTCCAGAACAGTTCCTGGCTGCTCAACAGATAATGAATTCGCTCGTTCGTTTTCGCAGTGGCTTCAAAGCAGCTGTGGCGGGGGCAAGTCTCCTAAACAATCGGACATTTCAGTCACGAGAGCTTTAAAGTTCGTAAAGTTTTGCTGCGACGAGAGTGGCGACGCCGAGGAAGATGTCCTAACTTCCCCTAATTTAATCGACTACGCCTTGGGATCTCCAAAACTGTTGACAAAATTCGTGGACAGTCTAAAAGAAAAGTGGGGTCTTGGACAATCAGGACAAATATCCTATGTCACAAGCATTTCAGATTTACTAGATTTTCGCAAATTTAACCGTCCCCCTGCATCAGTGCTTCAAAATTTTGCCGTTACTGAGGTTTATGTGAAGAGAGCGCGAAAGTGCTTAGGGAAGAGCATGAGATCAAATTGGACAACCGAATTAGACATAGAAACCCTCGAATCGCGTAGAAGTTGGGCTACTCTTTCCGAAGTTCAATCTGTAATACCATTTCACGTAGAACGTTATGAATCCGTGTTGGAAAAGTGTATGGCATGTTCTTCTTCAGTCAAAACTGGTGACGTCACGTTTGCCACCCGATTCGTAGCCGCTTACATGTTCCTGAAAGTAAAAGGCTGTCGTCCTATGACATACCAGCATCTGACCTTGCGAATGTTTGAAAGTGCAAAGAGAAACGAAGGAATGGTTGATCAGACAATTTTCAAGACAGCTAAAAAATACGGGTTTGATAGTGTGTACTTTGACGAATGCAGCATGGAGATATTGGGAAAATATATAACGTACATCAGACCCCTTTTCACACCCACTTGCGAGTATGTGTTGGTAAATCGAAATGGTAAACAGTTTCAAAAACTTACAGATCTTTTCAGCGTGCTGGTGTTCGAAGCCATCGGAAAGTACATTCATCCGACTAGGTACAGACAAATCATCGAGACGGAAAGTTCCCAGGTTCTGCTACCAAACGAACAAAAATGGATATCTGAAGACCAGAAGCACAGCTCTAACGTTGCCCGTGTACATTACCAAAAGAAACGTTCTCGAGAAGTAGCAATAAGAGGACGCTTGTGCATGCAAAAATTAGTTGACAAAAGTAAGAATTTGGAGACTGAATCCGAGTCGGTAGAGCAGTCATCACCTGGACAAGAAGATCTTTGCAAAGACACTCCAACCACTTCGAGTCATGAATTAACGAAACGGCGTTCAGGTATTCGCTTTACACACGAGGAGGACAATTACATTAGATTAGGCATTGAACAATTTGGTCTACGTTGGTCCATGATATTGCGTCATCCAGAATTTAATTTCAATGGATGTCGTGTTCCAAATACGTTAAGAAAGAGGGCTGAAGTCTTAAAATTAGTGTGAATGTAACCATTATGAGCTTGTATATTTAAACGTATAGCGAAATTTTATATTTGTATGAAATCTGTATGCCAAGTAATAATATGACAATAGCGTGACTCTGTGTTTCAATTTTTCATTGATTTTTGACATATTTATTTCCCTGATAACAAACAGTCATTTTATCACTGGTTGTCAATAGTTAGACTGTACATCAAATTTGCTTCAAACCATTAGTCTTTCGTGCTTTTAAAAAGAAATTAAGGAAAACATTCCATGGAACGTTGGTAGCCGGGCGTTGATTTTTTCTTTTATCATTAAGTGTCGTTTAAACTATAGTGAGAATTAGAAAATTTGTTGGAAAATAAGTGTTTTGTAAGTGAAGCTTTGAAAAGACTTGGAAAAATTTCAACCACCGGCTACCGAGCGTTGGTAGCCGGGCATTGATTTTTTTCTAAGTGTCGAGCGAATTTAGTTTCCCTCAAATCTAACCGGCTACCGGCTACCAATATAATTTCCAATTAAAAGCACCGGCTACCGACCGGCTACCAGTCAAAATGACCGGCTACCTCTTATAGGTAGCCGGGCGTTGATTTTTTTCTAAGTGTAGTTTAAACTATAGTGAGAATTAGAAAATTTGTTGGAAAATATTCTAAGTCTTTTGTAAGTGAACCTTTGAAAAAGACTTGGAAAAATTTAAACCACCGGCTACCGAGCGTTGGTAGCCGGGCGTTGATTTTTTTCTAAGTGTCGAGCAAATTTAGTTTCCCTCAAATCTGACCGGCTACCGGCTACCAATATAATTTCCAATTAAAAGCACTGGCTACCGACCGGCTACCAGTCAAAATGACCGGCTACCTCTTATAGGTAGCCGGGCGTTGATTTTTTTTCTAAGTGTACTTTAAACTATAGTGAGAATTAGAAAGTTTGTTGGAAAATATTCTAAGTCTTTTGTAAGCGAATCTTTGGAAAAATTTCAACCACCGGCTACCTGATTTTTTCCAAAGTGTCGTTTAAACTATAGTGAGAATTTGAAAATTTTGTAAGTGAGCGTTTGAGAAAAGACTTGGCAAACGTTCACTTACAAAAGACTTTCCAACAAATTTTCTAATTCTGACTATAGTTTAAAGGACACTTAGAAAAAAATCAACGCCCGGCTACCAACGCTCGGTAGCCGGTAATTTTGACTGGTAGCCGGTCGGTAGCCGGTGCTTTTAATTGGAAATTATATTGGTAGTCGGTAGCCGGTCAGATTTGAGGGAAACTAAATTCGCTCGTAGCCGGTGGTTGAAATTTTTCCAAGTCTTTTTCAAAGGTTCACTTACAAAAGACTTAGAATATTTTCCAACAAATTTTCTAATTCTCACTATAGTTTAAACTACACTTAGAAAAAAATCAACGCCCGGCTACCGGTAGCCGGTGGTTGAAATTTTTCCAAGTCTTTTTCAAAGGTTCACTTACAAAAGACTTAGAATATTTTCTAAAAAATTTTCTAATTCTCACTATAGTTTAAACTACACTTAGAAAAAATCAACGCCCGGCTACCAACGCTCTGTAGCCGGTCATTTTGACTGGTAGCCGGTCGGTAGCCGGTGTTTTTAATTGGAAATTATATTGGTAGCCGGTAGCCGGTCAGATTTGAGGGAAACTAAATTCGCTCGACACTTAGAAAAAATCAACGCCCGGCTACCAACGCTCTGTAGCCGGTGGTTGAAATTTTTCCAAGTCTTTTTCAAAGGTTCACTTACAAAAGACTTAGAATATTTTCCGACAATCTTTCTAATTCTGACTATAGCTTAAACAACACTTAGAAAAAATTCAACGCTCGGCTACGTATAAGAGGTATTGGAAATTATATTGGTAGCCGGTTTTCACGGCGCGCTTTATATCGTAGATTATGCCCGTATTTACAATTCATGCATAGGAACAAAATAATTAACTTTGGTGATGACAATGGTGTTGATGATGAGGGTGATGATGGTGGTGGTGATGAGGATGGTGATGTTGGGTAATGATGATGATGGTGGTGGTGATGATGATTGATGGTGGTGATTGTGTTGATGATAGTGGTTATGTTGATGATGATGGTGATGATGGTGATGGTGATGATGATGGTGATGTTGGTGATAATGATGATGATGATGGTGATGATGATGATGGTGGTGATGATGATGATGGTGGTGATGATGATGATGATGATGATGATGATGGTGGTGATGATGATGATGATGATGATGATGATGATGGTGATGATGATGATGGTCATGGTGATGATGGTGATGATGATGATGGTGGTAATGATGATGATGATGGTGATGATGGTGATGATGATGATGGTGGTAATGATGATGATGATGGTGATGATGGTGATGATGATGATGGTGGTGATGATGATGATG
>CACRXK020011942.1:0-14959 GCA_902702795.2 Paramuricea clavata
AATCTAATGGAAAATTTACACAGGTTAAGAAGGAAATTGTTCTTGATACAATTGACCTAAGAAGGTTGTCCTACACTTGGTTCAATGGAACTTTCACACCTACTGGTGGAAGTACAGCTTGCTATGTATTCAAGGGTAATAGTATGTTCTATTTAGGAAACCAGGCTGAGTTGGTAGATAACACTCTAGCTTGGTGTGTCATAGTTAAACCTGAACACTCAATGCCCACTGGTATGAGTATGGATATGTCATTCTGCTGGTCACTTCGATATTCGGGGTCAGGTAGTTAACATGTGGTTTATCATAAGATAAAATGTCAAGGTGGAGGTCATGCTTCTCCTGCTTAGGTAAGATTTGTGGATGTCGTAAGAGTTCTAAGAATGGGAAGACTGGTGATATAAATTTCTCTGTATCCAATAATATCAACATTGGAGTAAGTACACAAAACAAAAAGGATGATTTAGAATTTAGACCAAGATCTGAAAATTACGGTCACCTAAAAATGCTTGAGGAAAAGTCGGATGTTAAATAATGTAAAAATGGTCTAGAAAAAATAGTCGTTGAAGATGGACGGAGAAAGTGGTCTAGAAAAATTTGACTAGAATACTGCAGGATTTTTGTTGATTTAAGACGAAAATAAAAAAGTGAGGATAGAGCCTAGATCAGTTAGTGGTCTAGAACCCTCATTCCCTATACTACTCAAATAGCAACGTAAAAGATTTAATGCTTTCCTTTGGAAACCATACATTTCAAACTTACTTAACAGTATTTCGTGGTCGACTGTATCGAATGCCTTTTTTAGGTCAAGAAAAACCACTAAGTTATACAGCCCACGGTCCATGTTGGTATACCATTCGTTCGTACAATCCAATAATGTAGTAGTTGTGGAATGATAAGGTCTGAAACCAAATTGGTGTTTTGAGAAAAGATTATTCTGGTTAAGATACTCATACATTTGATCATACATAATTCTTTCCATAAGTTTACTTACTACCGGAAGGATTGATATCGGTCTATAGTTGTCCAACATGGACCGCTGACCTTTCTTAAACAATGGAATAACCCTTGCAGCTTTCCAATCAGAAGGAAATTGTTCCGAGTCAATTGACATATTAAAAATCTCAGTAAGAGAAGGTGCAATAACTGGAGCTGCTACTTGTAGAATTTTAGCCGAAATTTTATCCATTCCAGTCGCTTTGGTGGTAGACAAATTAACTAGAAGAATGTAAACCAATGTTACACTCACTGGTCGAAATGAGAAACTGTTCTTTGTCTTAGATTTTTGTTGAGTAATAAAATCTCGAAAACTAACGTCATTGTCATTTGGAATAGACTATTTAGGATCCTGTTTATTATTTGTGAATTTGTTTGCATAATAATCTCTTTTAGCCCTGCGCAAAGCAGTGTTGGCAACATTTCTAGATGACTTATATAGTCTCCAGTCTTCTTCTTTATTTTTCTTTATTGCTTTACGCTTAAGAGCATCTCTTTTAAATAATTTTTCCTTTACTTCCCGGCTTACCCAAGGAATATTGCCCCCTTTTCTTAATCTTTTTACTCTCACAGGGGCATGTTTATCCAACACATCTACAAAAAATGTTTTCCATAACCGCCACATTTCATCTACATTTCATCTGCATGAGAAAAAGAGGAGACATGCATGATTCGTGATCAGGTACGCATTCTATATCTATTATTTCTATGGTTTTGATGTGCTTTCGTGTACTTTTCAGTGTTTCCAAGCTCACGATATTGTAAGAGCGACCAAATTTGTTTATATTCATACTTTTTGTGACTAGAACGTATTATCATGGGCTGGAAAATATTCAAACGTGCACGGAGGCACATCAAAACATGACAGTTGCGCCAAAAATAGCTTAAGGCTATTCAATGTGACACGTCACATGAGCGGTGAAACATTTCTGTTTCCAACGGTAAACGCCCCGTTTCAAACGTAAACAAACGCGCGAAAATGTTTGCGGTTTGTGCTTGGACGAAAATTGCTGTATTACTAACGCTTACGTTTTGTGGCAAACGGGAAATTGATGCCCCAACACGCGATTGGGCTGTCAATTTCCCATGCGTAATACAAAACGACTGAAACACGGCAAATTTCGCAAGGCTATATTATCCGCATTTTATAACATTTCGCAACGAAACTTTGGAATATTACTAATTTTGTGATGCCCTTTCAAGCTGGGATGAAATTTTTGTCTAGATAAAAATTTTAATTTGTCAATTTTAATTTGTCAATTTCCCGTTTGTAATTTAAAATGACTGAAAATTGCAAACTTCGCAAGGCTATATTATTATTACATTTCGCAACGAAACTTTGGAATATTACTAATTTCGTGATGCTCTTTCAAGCTGTGATGAAATTTTTGTCTAGATCATAATTTAGTCTATTACGCAAGTGGTCAATTGACCATCCAAGTAATATGAGTTAAATTTGACCGCCCACAATTCGAAACAAAATTGAGAGAAAAATTTTGAAACCCAAATTTTTCCTTCCAAGAGGAAATCCAGCTTTAATTAATAGACAAATATAATATGTCCATGCAGTTCATTGACTATGAACCTGGCGTGTGTTCATAGTCAATGAACGGCTAAAGTTAGCATATCAGGTAGACCTATAATTAACACAAATTCCTCATTAATAGCTCAATTTATTTCAAGGTAGTCTAAGGTACCATAGGGTAGGCTAAGGTAGTCTAAGGTACCCTAAGGTAGGCTAAAGTAGGCAAAGGTACGCTAAGGTACTCTAAGGTAGTCTAAGGTAGCCTAAGGTACCATAAGGTAGGCTAAGGTAGTCTAAGGTACCCTAAGGTACCTTAAGGTAGGCTAAGGTAGTCTAAGGTACACTAAGGTAGTCCAAGGTACCCTAAGGTAGGCAAAGGTAGGCTACGGTACCCTAAGGTAGTCTAAGGTACCCTAAGTAGTCTAAGGTAGTCTAAGGTACCCTTATAAGGTAGGCTAAAGTAGGCAAAGGTACGCTAAGGTACCCTGAGGTAGGCTAAGGTAGTCTAAGGTACCCTAAGGTAGTCTAAGGTACCCTAAGGTAGGCTAAGGTGGGCTAAGGTACCCTTAGGTAGGCTAAGGTACCCTAAGGTAGGCTAAGGTACGCTAAGGTACATTAAGGTATGCGATGTGTAAAGTACTGTATGCCTATTTCGGTTGCTCATATACCGAGAAAGCGCCTGAAAATCGGTACTCATGCATGACTGTTTAGAATGCAGAAAAGGTTTAAATGTTGACCAGGATACTCTGGGGTTCCTTGCTCCCTTGTGGGCTTTGTTTTTGAAATAATTTTTAATACAACGGCGGCGTAAGCTGACAGCATAATTTCTTTGCATACGATACTTTTCCCAATCCTCAGATGATTTTGATTTTAGGAATTTTTTGTGAAGACGATTACGCGTCATAATCGATTTCAGAAGCACCTTTGTCATAAAGGGCACTTGATTGCCACGAATAATAGTACATAGTATCAATGGAACGTGGCGTTCACTTGAATCGGTAAGAAGTTTGTTCCACGCCCAATTTACATCATCAGGATCGTCAAAGACTGTGGCTATGTGAAAAGGAATTGCCCTTAAATCAGCGTTAAATTCTTCTCCATTAAAATATTTATAACTGCGGTATTTGATAACTTTCGGTTTCGGTCTAGGCAATTTTGCTTTCATCACAGAGAATATAAGATAATGGTCACTTATATGAGTATCAATCGTTCCCGATGTCAAAAAATGTTGGGGAATTGTTGTAAGAATGACATCAATTAATGTGCTTGTTACATTTGTTACTTTTGTTGGCTCTTTTATAATACAATCCATGTCATAGATATCACAAATGTCCTTAAGTTCCAGCGTATCAGGGTTTACATTGTTGCTTTGACTCATTAGATCACAATCTAGGTCCCCGATAATTATTATATTAGGATAATCTAAAGCAGTGGTATCTAGTATACTTTGAATTTCATGTGACCAAGTTGACTTGGTAGACTAGGTGGTCTGTAGGCAGCAATGAGTAGATAACACTTCTTATTGAAATAAACCTTAAAGGTAGGTTACAGTCCCTTCTGCGCATGCGCGGACTTTGTTTACGTTTTTTGTTTTGATCCATATTAATTATATAAGATGAAGTATATGACGAGTTCAAAGTAACATTCCACATAATTTGTGACCGAGGAGTGCAATGTTTGACAATACTTCGCTTCATTTCTTGTACATTTCTACACTGGAAATTTTTGTACACAATGACACAATCTTATACTGTAACTGTTTAACTGTAAACATCGTGAATAAAGAGGCCGCTTTGAACGTTGGGTGACTTGCTATATCAACAGCTGGGGCGGCGAACCGAAATCCCGAAGGTGTGAGTTCGAATAATTTGTGTTTACTTTTGGAGTGTCTCATCATGAAAATATTTAATGCAGTATCAATCCCTCCAAACATGTTGCCAATGTTGTTGTTGTCATTATGACAGAATCGCTTGGCCTTGGGGAAAGCTTTTCGCTTGACGGAATTCGAAACAAGTGTGATTGAGAATGTAGTTGCAGTTCCTGTCTTCGCCGTGGCAAAGCCAAGGCAAAGGCGAACTTTTTGACCGTGCAAAAGCTGGATAAACAGCTTTTGTTCAAGCTCGTACGCGCTATGGATATGATTTCGTTATAAACAACAAAAGAGTTCAATAGATTGACAGTGACGAGAGTACGAGACGCTAAGATTATATTCAACTTTTTTGTGTTATAAGTATGTATGTTTTGAAATTATGACCTGGAAGTATTAATTCATTGATATTACTCTCATATTAACACTAAATGATGTATTCTTGTGACACTGAATGATCTAATAGTAATATTAACTTAAACAATTCTGGTCAATCTAGTGAGCACGTTAGTTCATCATGTCTCTTCAAGACAGAGGACAATTGCTAATATGCTTGTTTCGCTGTATATCAGAGCTTATCAGAATTCTCAGGAAACACCGATGAAATTTTTGTTTATATCAACGAATCAGTCTTTCTTTTTCTTAACAGATTTATTGGGTTATATGATAACACAAATAATTTATGAACAATTATTAATAAAACACATATATCCAAGGGGATAGGCATGAATATGACTCAAGGGCTTGCATGTGCCCCCCCTGAAAATACTGAATATACTAAATATAATTACAGTTTGTGACATGAATTCAGGTAAGCACCATTCACATAAGAACCTGTTTAAAGGCTAACTTGGAAAAAATCTAGGTTCTTATTATATGCAGGGTTTTACTGTGTTGTCTGATTTCATGTCAGAAAACAGGCCATGGGCATGGCAGCTTGTTCTGACAATATATATATATGGGATGGTGCCACTCTTAACTTTCTGACACAAGATCAGGCAATCATAGTACAATATGAACTGGCTTGTGTTCCAGATTGCTTTGTGTATGAGGCAATCCATGTAGTGGACAATACATGTATTCACTACATGATCATTAGAGCTTGGAAATTAGGTTAAATTCTTAAAGAAAAGCGACTCATTTTTGGTATGTGAGGTATAATTTACATGCATATACATATATATAAATTGTGCACAAATTATCTAACTAATAGCTATGTGTAAAGCTATACTGTAAAGCTGCTAACACTTTATTTATCTCAATGACATTTTCAGTGTTCTGGATCATTTTCATTACTTTGTGAAGAGTTTATTTTCTTTGATTTATATACATTTTTAGATTTGGTTTGTCTTCATGTGATAAAATAAGAACCTGAAATGCTAGCCTAAACAAATTCTTATTTAGGGTGTCTAAATAAAAAAAATTAGCCTGACAGGTTCTTAAAATGTAGGTTCTTATATGCAAGCTTTCAGTCACAATTAGGGTGAAAAATATACTAGTCATTATTAATTGAGTTTGTTTACATCATATAAGTTTCTGTGATCAAAATGTTTTATAAACTAAATTAAAGCCAGGTTACCTGAGCTAATTTAATTTAATTTTTAAACGTCAATTTTTAAACCTTACACCAAAGTGTGTTTAGTTCATCGAACTACAAATCAAATTTTATAATCGCTGACTTTTTAACAACTATCAGCACCAAAAAATTGTTACTTTTACTGAATTAACGTCGGCAAAAATTTGCCGGCCTGGGAGGTTGATAGGTTGGCATTTAGGTCCGCATTGCCGAATGCCGACCTCGTTTTCGAGGGCTGTAAGCTGCTTTGATTAAAATATACTTTGATCAGAGAAACTTTTTATGTATTTCTATTAAATGAGCACAAGTTGTCCATGATATGAGAAGACAGTCAAAGACAGTAACGCATGGTCAAGTAGATTAATTTATATCATTTATCAGTAGTAATATAGGGGCCGTTCGACCCGGATTTTTGCGGCGGTGGAGTGCGGCGGTGGAGTGTGGTGGAGGAGTGAGGAGGAGGAGTGAGGAGGAATGAGGGTGCGTAATGACGTCACTCATTAACTTACGTCATAATTATATGCAATGACGTCACGCGGGCGAGCTTAAACACGATCGGAGGAAACTTGCTGACTACGCATTTTTTAGCGTCCCTTCACGTGTGTGATACAATAGTTAGGTATATATAGAAGAGAACATGTTGTTGTCTGGAGTTTTATAAGTACAGCTCTAGCATTTTGCTGTTATTGTCAAAACGCTGAGAAATAGCATTAGTGTTATATATCTAAAACTTATATATTCTGGGTATACAGCTATATGTTTTGTTGTTAAGTAATATATAAATATTATCAAGCGTCAAAACGCTGAGAAATAGCATGCAGTAAAGAGTTATGTATCTACAATTAAACTAATATTTAAATCCCGGTCTGCCATATGAGGTCTATATACGAGAGAATATGTTGCTGTTTAGAGTGATATAAACACATGGAAGTTAGAGGTCATGATATATAATTGTCAAGCTAAAACTCGGATAAGGTTAATAAATTTAAGTTATATTAAAGCACACCGGTTGCTATGCGTTGTTAGGGTGAAACTAATTAAAGGATTAACTTTTATCAGTGATTTGCATTTTTCCACTGTGTGGATAAATACGGGTAGATTAGGATATTCATTGCGCGGGCGTCGCGGGTTATCCGTGCGGGAAGAGAGAAAGCGATTTAGACAAGACAGGAGCGCTTTGCAGCCAAAAACTTGAAAGACTTTGTGTGAAATCCTGTAATGGTTGTCAAGTCGGTCATCCTAGTCAAAGACAACATAACCGCCTCATGATGAATGAAAACGAACGTGGGCAAATAAGGAATCTATTCGTCACAAAAATCATATTTTAAACATATTTTAGATATATTTTAAACTAAACAGTTTCTAATCCCGAGTTGTCAACGTCGTTGTTAAGGTCAATATTTACATGTTGTTCAACGTTATTTATATTCTACATACATATATACTGTTAAGATGATCATAAGTAAGCTTATCAAGAATATAAGTTAGAATTGGAACAGTTGTAATATATTTTGCAATAAAAACATGTAATCGTTGTATACGTTGTTATTTGTTGCTAAGTCATTAGCGACGCTTGCGTGCATGCATATATCAACGTACAACATATTTGTACACTAATCAGGCGGGCGGATCGCGCGGGCGGAAAGAGCGGGCTTTGCCGGCAAAAATTTACACAATATTTCAGTTTTTAAATTTATTTCTTCAAAACGTTTTACAAAATTATGTTTCTAATATATATCGTCACTTGTTTCAGGGGTTTCGCTGTCAGATTCTTCATCATAGCTGCTTTCATCATCGTGGCTGCTTTCATCTTCCGTAATCCATTTGGTATGTCTTGGGACTGTTATATGAGAACACAGTTTTAACCTCTTTGTAGTTGACAAATTACTTCGTTGGCCCTGCCTTCTCTTGCTTCCGCGCCCTGCTTGTTGTAGTAGGGCTTTTGCTCCTTTTTCGGCAAAGTCTTTAAAAACGTCACCTCCGTGAGTCTTTACAGATTCTTTTACATTTTTTCCTTGGAGTACATCTTGACCCACTTCTGTGGCTGCTTGCAATGCTCTTTTGCCAACAACTTTAGCGCCTTGTTTGAACAGAGGGATAGCATATCTCGCAAGGCTCTTGAAAATACTTCCGATCCCGTATCCTCTTTGAAAACGTGCATCACGATACCCAGCGATGTTTCCGCCACGCTGCTGTCTCAAGAAATGGTCTCTCAGTAGTTTTTCGTCTACAACAAGTGTACCTCTTGGCATGTTGATGTGTTCAGTTCAACTTCACGCAGTCAACTAATCAAATATCACTTTGGTCGCCTATTTTATGGTTAAAGGACTGCCTTTCATCCGTTCTGATATCTATAATTTCACCTCGGCGACAATGTGGGCAGCCGGTGATTATATGTGTAAAATCTCCTTTGGACACTTGAAAATCACAGATCATACAGCGACAGTTTTTACAATTCGGATAAAAATCTGTCCATGTGCACACGGGGCACGTACTCAAATGGGAGATGTATATATCTTTGTTACAACTGTTACAAGTTGCGTCAGCATCAGATTGTGTATCCTGACGCGACCACTTGTGGGCTAACACAGAAAGGACATGTCCATTTAAGATTAGGCTTTTATCAATTTCCAATTCTGCAAGACCTTTTATAAAAATACTCAATCCAGTTGGTTCGGGAATATTTGGATGATAAGGCGTCACGCAATATTTCAGAAGGTCTACAATGTCAGTGCCTCTTTTATTATGTCCTCTGTAAACGATTTCTCCTTTTCCATTCCAAGTCAAAATCCCCGTAGAGGTTAAAATAGAATGAAGGATTTCTTCGGCTTCGTGTTCATCATCAACGTCAAGATATTTGAGAATGTCTTCAAGTCTCCACTGTTCAGGAGATGATCGTTTGCCGCTATCCATGATTGGAATGAGGAGATGTTCTTCATACTTTTTATTTTATATTAATTCTGCAAGGCCTTCTAAAAGTGGTCCAAGTACCAATACCAGAAAGCCGCTTCCCCGCTGAACAAGAATTTCCTTTTTCGTCTTAAAATTTCTATCTCTGTCTGCTAAATCAGCTAGATCTTGTTCGAAAGGTCTGAGTTTGTCCTTTGTTCACGGTGGTTGGTTGCTATGCATTTTGCTCCCGGAAGCGCGGGCTTCGTTTTTTCCAGCGGTGTTGGTGTGAATACGAAATGGCGTTGTTTATTAACCTTATAATCGGAAAGGTCATGTATTTGGCTTAAAATTTCTTGCAGTTAAAACAAATTTGTTGGTATATTTTAACTGATTTATAAACTTCCATATTTAAAATGGAACGATTGTGATAATTTTATTTAGCTGTCAAATAACCGGTCGGAACTATTAACTGCCGTCGAATACCTCTAGCATGCGCCGCAGACGATATATCATATTTGCTCCCGTATAGTTTATATTTCATAATACGGAACGCAAACCAATGTACAAACTGTTCCTCTTTTCGCCTAGACTCGTGTTTCTTCATCAGTATATGCAGGTAATTTTGGGGAAATTATCTGATGCTGCTAATACATAACATATATCGATTTAAAGTAACATACCGACAGCCGGACAGAGAAACATACTGACTGTTTTGGTTAGTCGCGTCAAAAAACCTAGCTATACTATAGTTCTCGCAAGAATATTTGTTTGTTGAATATGTTCTATTATAAAATGCTTTCATATTATATTTGTGAACGATGTGTTTTTGAGATATTCATATATAAACACATAGTTCCATTTGACAATATATATAGCAGATTTAGCTACAGTGCAATCATACCTGCGAAGTATACTACAGCCTACTACAGTTTATTATTTATACTTCGCAAGATCCGTAACCGCATAAAATAATAGTAACATACAGTATACTAGTGATTTAAATTCCTTAAGATACGCAGCTTTCCCTGAAACAGATTTCATATCTTTACGCACACTTAATTTTATCATTTAGTTACAATTCCAAACGTTTTTCATGATGGTTTTAGATCATAGTACATCTACCACTATATATATCAGATTACCAAGGCATGTTGTCTTTAATAGCGAGAAAACGGCTCCCTCATCTCCGCTTAAATAAAGGCATGTGCAACTGATTTCTTTTGTAAACTATAACTCGGTCTTCTGTAGTTATATTAATGTAAATAAAACTTGCGTAAGGCACACAATAAGCTTTTATCGAAGTCAAGAAATCAGCTAACTCAAGACGCGCAGCATGAGGTGAAGTAAACAAATATGAACCTTGCGTGACTTGCATGACAGATCTCCTTGGCTTCTATGAGTTTAAGAACAGAACTTTCCCCCAAAAACTATCGGGTAGTGGTCTCCGTGTGTTGCACTCTCCTAGATGTCCTTTATTTCGATCACATGTTTGACTTTTATGGCAATAATCTATCGAACTAAAAAGGCAACACAGCGGGAAGTGAAGCAACAACATGGCGCAGCATGAACGCGTATAAAATGCAAATGCGTTCGTCAAAGAGACTTTTTCCCTCACCTCTTTCCGGTACAGCTATCTATTCAGATTTGTTGAATAGATGATATTCTTCAACTTTGCCTTGAGAAGTTTGTCCGAAATTACGTTTTAACAAAAATGTTTAAAAAATACAGCGAAAAATGCGAAATTTCGACACGTTGTTGCTTATATCTCCCGATAATGCTAATAACCCCAGAGGCATCTCAAGGGGGGATTGTAGGTCATACACGTGTGGTACTGTGGGACCCCTAGACGGTACAATTTGTACGTCATGGCGTAATATCCATCGGCCAAAAGGCGAAAAAACATGCCCATTGTTAGACTAAAATTTGACCGTTTTGCGCTAACACTGTGACTAATTTGGATGGTAATATCCCTAAACGGTTCGAGGTTGTATCTATTGGGTGGCAAATTTTTTAAGAAAGTTGCAAAAGATACGCGAACGAGAGCGTCGGAAACGGGGTATTTTAACCGCGCCTTTGATTCACAGCTTGGAGACAGGAAACAACAAATGCTAGCAATTTCACAGCGGGAGCTCTCCGGGAGCAAAATGCATAGCAACCGACCACCGTATATCTTGTGTTTACGCGGCCGTTTATTCAAGGCTCTTAGTTGATAAAGTTGATGTATCAGCAATATTTAGCTATACCATATAGTAGAATATTTATATTAATATTGTTCGAACGAAGCAGTTCCCTGCCGGCTAGGAAATATACTGTCTCTTTAAGACAATCACTTGCTCTAGACTGAAACTCCGTATACACAAGTAGGGGATAAATGCAAAACGTAGCAAAATTGACATGGTTTAAAGAGCATTAACGCTAGATCCCTCCAGTGGCCGTAAATTCTCCCGTGCCTGTGTAAACTATAAATTTAAATGTCATCTTGTTAAAAACATACGTTTGGGTCAACTTCAAACTGTTTTAGCTAAATAAATATGCGTTTCAGACAACGTTGACTTGCTGTGACATGCACGGTAAAAGAGCCTCTAAGCAAGTATAATTCGTATGTTGTAGTGGCAGAATTAGAATGTACTTTTAAGTAAATTTCAACCCGTTTTGTAGCTTAGTAAATGTCATGCCCTTCAAACAACGTTAATTTGTTGCGTCATATACACACATTGAGTTTCGTAGCAAGTAAATGAAATTAAAAACATTCTAACATTTATAACTTTAACGTGGCCAGAAGTTTTGCTAATTTACAATGCATCTTAAAAGATTTAGAGAATTACACTAACCTTGAAATCTATTGACGATAGCGTATAGGTCGGTTGTGAAATCTTTGTTGTATCTGCGTGCGGAAAAGTGCTTCAACTGACACGTAACACCGTTGTTTATGCTATACTATGCTAAGACACGAGCAAAAACTCTTACACAATCAGTTTTTATGGCAACAACTATGTAGACGTATAAATAATTCAAACGCCAGATGCGCATTTTAGAAAGGTGGCGCCTTAATTCCCTTACGAAATCTAAATATAATGTTCATAAGGTTACATTTTTTCCAGTTATTTCTAAAGGCAATCGATTTCATCAGGTTTGAAATTTATAACTCCAATTAATACTAACATCACAGGAAATTGAAAATAGAATTGGTTTGTGTGTGCGCGGTTCTACTGAACGCAGTCACGTGCGTTGCATGGGCTGATTTACTAATCGCCCGAGAATGAGTTTATCACAGGGATCTCTGGAATAGATGAGTAATATTATCAAACCTTAACCAGTATAAAATACTACAGTGATACAACTAGCGTTATAAATTTTTTTTCTTTTTAAGTATATGTACGAAAAATATATCTGCGTCCTGAATGAACTAAAGCTTCAACTACTGACGCTAATATCCCGTTGTTTCTTTATTAGATGGCTTTGCTCTTATTATTACAACGCGTTGTTTAAATTTAATTGTTTAACATTACTACTGAAGTAAAAATCAGTCAAATTGCACCATGAATTCTTGACTGAAGGCCTCCCTGCAGACAACGTTGGTTTCAATATTAAATATGTTTCTGTAAAAGAGAGCGAGTTACTTGTGACAACAAGAATCATCGTCCTCCAAAGGAAGCGAAAAATTTCACACCGCAGGATATTACTATGAACCATCCGGATGTAATCCATTCCGGATATAGTCCTGTTTGGGATTGTCACACTGCTTATATTGCGTGAAAGTTCTGAGAACTAAAAGAAAAGATTGATCGTCGAACTGGTAAAACGACGGAGGCAAACCCCAAATGTTTAAAGGTAGGTTATTCTGGCATTGTTATAATGGTGCCGTCTAAACCAATGTGTTTCGAAACATTCGTCGACTATCTACAATTTGGAACGTTTGCCGTGCGTGACATGAAGCACCCTGTTGCTGTTGCAAGAAAAGAAGTGTTGAAATGGGCGACGGAAGTTCTGGTAAAGTAACCAAGGCTGCACAGAAAGGTGCAAAAAAATAATTTGACTGTCTGGAACTTTGCACCTGAGATTTCATTTTTATAAAAATGCCTATTTGATGGGGAAACTATCTATCATGTTTTTGTTTTCCATTTGACGAAACTTAGAGTGCAATAATGGCGCAATATTTGAATAAATGGTATATATTATCATATGGCTTTGCTCTTATTATTACAACGCGTTGTTTATATTATTTGACAGTTACGTATTTCGGTATTTATTTTGGAGTTAAATCTCTCTTTTATATAAAATAGCAATTTCGTGGAAGTCATTTCCATATTGCTAATTAATTTAATTAAATGTTGATGTTTACAAAATGTAACCAATTGCAAGCCAGTATATTAATGTGAGGTAGAATGACACACGATCTGCAAAGGACGCTTGAAATACTTTAATTAAGGACGCAATATGGTCTGTTGTTCTAAACGCCATTATTTTGTGAAATATTTGAAGCAAATTGTAACACAGACTATATCCACATCGATAAAAATAGCATTTATTCAGTTTATATATACATTATTAAGACCAATCTTTCTTCGAATAAAAGATTACATTCTGGGAACTCATTTCCATGTTTCAAAGCAAGAGATTCTTGTTCGCATACTATAGCAAATAGCGAAATGCTTCAATTAGCCACGTTTTGCATTGCTAATTAATTGTTCAAGTTTCCATATATTATTGCGTCTCAAATTAGCGATTCTCGCGGCCCAGTGTAAGTCACTTAAAATAATATTTTTCACAAACTAGACGCTATTTATATGCTCTTGGGTACAATGGACACCTTACGAGCTACCTTGGAAAAGGCAAAATTTTATTCATTATATAACATTTAAACGCAAGTGCTTATATGGAAAGTTTTCAACTTGTCTCTAGTGGTACGACCACCCTGACGGTAAGGACACCCTGTTTACGAAACAGGGTTCCCCTTGTAGAAGCGACATCTCTTGTCCATGTAAACAGTTTTTAGGCCTCCATGGCTAACTTTTCATTTCCAGATTTTTAAACAGTAATCGACCAAGGAATACTGACTATGTGTTGAAGGAAATTTTGAATGGAGAAATGACTATTTTCATAATGGAAGTGGAGGTCAGATTGGCACAAAGTGGAAACACTGCATGCTGTTGCAAGATTGATGCTCGTTTTGACTGAATGATGCTTGTTCTGAATTATGTATGTTTCATTCGAATAGGTGTTGATTGAATTGCAAATACTGAAATTCTGCTATTTGATATTCGATTTGACAAACAGCCGTTCAATTTCAATGTATTTGATCAATTTCAATTATTGATTTACATATCAGTCTGCTCGATTCCAGTAAGCGTTGCTGGATTTGTATGATTGATCTTCGACTTATAACTATTGAATATTGACAGTAGAAATACACCGTATGTATCATTCAGGTATACCTTTTAATATCATTGCAACAATAAGACTGTCACTAAATGCCTCTTTAGCATTTTCCAGGGATATAATCAATCTTTATCCTCTTGTTAGATAGTGTGTCACGGTCTCTTTAGCTCCTCCAGTGATATGAGCTCAATACTATAAAGTGCTATTTTCATTGAAATAAGTCCAAAAAATTGAAAAACCCGATTTCCCTAAGGGTTTGTAAACTACCGTAATTTTCGTGTTGAAATACGCGTCTAAACCGGAAGTTGTAAAAATATACGTGTTCTGATTGGCTGAATGCCAAAATGTAAACAAATGCTTTGATTGGACAAAACCAAAATTCGCCCAACAAAAAGTTGTTTCCACAAGTCTGATATCGTCTGCATGTAACAAGGTTGTTAACAGGTTGATGATAGTACTATATAAGTTCGTTGCAACTTGTTACGGAAATTGTGTAATAGTCGTGTTGATCGTTTCTTCTTAGCTTTATTTCGTTAAATGAAACATAATTTTGTTAACTACAATCAGACACAAAATACGAAGACAGGTTAGGTTGAGATTGTAACACCGTCCCCCCTCCTCCTTCCCCCACGTTTAATATTTGTTAGGCATCTTATTTGGAGTAGTTTACGGAATTTAGCACTTGGGAATTTAAAGCAGTTTCTTAAATTGTTTATTTATGCATAAA
>CACRXK020011943.1:0-15695 GCA_902702795.2 Paramuricea clavata
GGGGGGGTAAAGTCGTAACATGGATTCCATTAGTGTACAGCAAAAGGATAATTGTCGTAACTTATAAGGTGATCACTGGCAGAAAGCGACAAGCCAAGGTCGTATACCTTCACATTCGAATAACTCTGTGAACCTATCAAACCAACATCGAGGTTGTACTTCGGTGTTCTTAATTAATTAAGGTGATGACTAAAAGTATGGACAAGAAGGAGATATTACATGATAGTTAAACTTAGAGTTCGTTACCTAGGTTACCTGGACTTGAGCCGAATAGAAGCTTTAGGTGTGTTCGCTTTACTTTAGGGTTCGTGTTATGGTTAGGCCGTATAGGATAAGGTGCATCAAGTTTGGCTAATGGTTGCATGCTGGGCACAATGGCAACGTCGTACGTGGCAATGCTCGAACGCCAAACGTAACAGTTGTTTCTCTAGACGTCTTCAGCGACTGACAGTAGCACGAACCTTCTCCATGCAACGTACCCATGGAACAAAATACACGCCTAACTGATTTATTATTCCTCACCTATAATCGGTCTTGCAGGCGACAGTTTTTATCGAATAATGTACTTTCAGTATTTTTTACAGCAAGTATATATACTGTACTGATCGGAAATTATAGTATAATGGACTGTATATAAAAAAACTGTTATTTGACATGTGTTTGATCGTAATATTTTAGAGTAAGTACACTGTAATTGCAAATTACGGTGCAACATACTCTGTTTGAAAAGAAATCTGTTATTTGACAGATGTTTGAATTACAGTACAGCCGCCTTTTTATACAGTATAAATATACAGATTTCGGTTAAAAACAGTACCTTACTATGCGATCATACTCGTGATTTTGGTCGACATATTTTATCTAAAACTTTTTCAATCACATCTACAAGTGGCAGCCCTCCTGATTGAAAATTTTTGGGCACGGCTCCTAGTCTCCTTCGCAGCCTGTTCGCGCGTGCGAGGTTTTATAGCGCAGGGACGCCGGAACTGGGGGGCAGGAGGTGCAGCTGCCCCTCTTGCCTTTTTCTAGGAGGGGCAAAAAGAGCAGAAGTGCTCTTTGCGTTATAAAATACTACTTAATAAATCACGTTTCCAGTGATGCTTTTTGCATGGGCAAAATCATGAGGTGTGATCTTGAATGTGACCTGATTAGGTGCGTTTGCTTTCATTGGCAAGTCAGCACATAATTGTAGGTTTATATCTTCACCGGGGTCTACAGAGGTGCCCTTTGGTGTGCGTTTGCCCCCCCCCTTGCCTTTTCATCGTTCCGGCGTCCTTGTTTATAGGTAGTTACTTACCCAGCCTAGTAATCAGAGCATAGTAATGTTCTTTTCCTTATAGGCTGTCAGACTATTCGGAGTGACTCACTCCGAATAGTCTGACAGCCTATAAGGAAAAGAACATTACTATGCTGAGTGAGACAAGAACGTCTATGGCCATGGACAGAACGAAATTGGGAAAATTCGTATCTCAATGCTTATCAGAGAATGCTTGTTGGAGAACAGATGTCTAAGTAAGACGCATATCATTATCAGGATCATTTTCTCGAAGGAAAAAAGAGCTCAGCAAACAGCTGTGCCCAAGTTACTCTTGTGAAGAATTTACATTTAACATGTTCAGCCAGCAGGCCAGATGTGCATATATAAGATACGCCTTCATTTATCTATTTAAAGATATCACCAAATCCGTCATCGTCACGTTCGTCTTAGCTTGAATTTTCGCCAAAGTCAACTACTATTAAAACTTCCGCCAGGGAATTGATTTATGCATAAATTATTCTATGGGCTAAGCCTGGGAACGTGGTTGAGTATAGCTGAGAGAAAGTTTTGCTAATTTAATTTTCATCCAAATTTAACCACAACGTACTCAATGTTAATACGTTTGATCAGTTTAAATGTTATTCTGCTGTCACACACATGTACTTTCACACAGACAACATACAAACGCTGTTGAAAACATATTTTACTCCTGGCGGAGGTAACCAATTCAGTTGAGGTTTAAACCGATTGCTAGTTACATTTTTTTGTGTGTGTCTGTGTTATATGTATTCAGGTGAATATGATGTTTGTGATGTTACTCTGAGTGTGCTGGCACACCGGACAAGCTGAAAAGTTTGCCTGACCACGGTGAATACAATACGGTACGCACGCATCCGGCGAGGAACTTGGCTGCTTCAAAAATATAGGAACTACAGAAACTTCCATAAGTTCCAATGGGTTCGTACCAGGCCCTTTCGCGGAATACCATCGACAATGAAGTAAAAAGTAAATCAGACATTCCAGCTACTGGAGGTAAAATTTAGGGAGACTGTTCATTAATGAATTGAAATCTAGTTCTTCTGGGAAAAAGTAATAAAAATTAAGTGTTCTGAAATGGCGTTTCCTGCATTTTGGGAGTATGTTGTTATAAGTGATCCTATAAATTGCCATAAAGTAACTTCATAAAAAGGTCAAGACAGACTATTATGGTGCTAAAAACAGTATATTTATGATTTTTCCTGAATATTCTAAAAATTCGGGAGAATTCCCGGTAAAATCGGGAGAGTTGGAATGTCTGGTAAATATACTATTGTCTGTAGCGGCATGTAGGAGGGGGGGGGGGACTTCTCCATGGATTGACACACAAAAAACACAAAACAGCACACGCATTATACAGCTAATTCAAAAAAAGTTATCCTTTGCAAATCTTAAACGAGGCCCACCAAGGGTGTAACGTAGGTCGCTTTCACTAATTTTGTGGCTGCTTTGTCGCTTGTTTTATTGTAATAAATGTCGCTGTCACTTTTGACCCATAACACAAATTGCAATTTGTCGCTTTTTCCCAGTCAGAAGCTGTCGTTTGTCGCTCTTTTTTAGATAGTCTGTCACCTCTTTTTAAGGAATGTCACCTGTCTGTCATAACCCCTTGGTGGGCCTCTTAAACTCTAAACCTTAAACTCTAAACGTGCAAAGCATAATGGGAGCATAAAATATTCAACTACTAAGCTTGAAACTTTAAGGTCTGTAGGGTTTAAAATTTGCAAAAGACAAACTTTTTTGAATTAGCTGTATGCGTGCACCTAATGTACAATATTTCATGTCATGTTCTACCTTACAGACCCCGTTGAAGTTATAGAAATCCATTAAATAAATAATAAATAAATAAGTAAGCCACAAAAGAAAGATCCCAGAACAGCCAGGCGCATGTAGAGGACCTATTACCTATCCCAAAATGAAAATAAATAATCAGGAATAAATCACGTAAAATTAAACAAAAGTTAGAAAGTAACAAAATACTTCGCCACAAAATGAAATAACGAAGTAAACGTTACTTCTTAATTTAAAACGACTTCGTTCCAAGTAAGATTTCGTTACTTGACACCACTGGCTGCCACTGGTTAGACGTCTGTTTCAAACCTATTTCAATTATTTCAATCCCTTTTCGGCGTTTACCATAAACGGTATAGAGCCACTTTAATCAAAGCCTTCAAGCTATGCAAAATATTTGGGTGTGCCGTGATGTGCGGGTTAATCGCATGAATTGTTATGACCTGGGTTCGACCACCTTCGACCATCTGTTCATTTACAACTCATATTGAGTGTAGTTTATAATCTAATCTGTTTGAAAATGCTTCGATTTCTGCTGTTTACTTGTTGCTGTATAGCTATTTCTTTAACCCATAACATCAATACTAAAATTGGTCCAATACACAAGACACACACAGCCGCCTCATATTTTGGTTTTAGTGCGACAGGAGTTATTGATGGCATCGGTGGAGCATGGTTAGTACTCTCGAGTGTTTATAAACACTGATATTTTCAAGCTTTTTTATATACTTGTAATTTCTTACTCTTTGTTTGTGTCGTGTGAGAAATGTTTGTATTATTTATAAAGTGCACATTCTGTTGTCATTTTAGGGTGGCAGTAGGCAGTCCAAGGGCTAATACATCAAAACTAGACTACAGAACGGGTCGTGTATTAAATAAATTTGACGATAAGAGTAGTGGGGCTCTGTACAAGTGTCCGATTAATATGGACCCGTCAAATTGTGATGATATAACCGTGAAGATTGGACAAGGTAAGTGTTGCCATTATAACAATTTTAACAAACATGGCTGAAGTATTGAAGTGTGTAGAGGCAAGTGGTCTAAAGGAGGTTGTCGTTTCAGTGTTTCACTATAAAGTACTGGATCACAGAGTAACATACAGAGGTGGAATAGGTTTTCGGATCGTCGGATTTCACAGAAAAAATTGTTCGGATTTCGGATCTGGCGAATATTTTACACAGATTTGCGGATCTTATTAATACAGCGGATTGCGGATTTATCTAATATTTTGGCTCAAATTGTGGATTTAGTTTGCAATTTAGTTCGGATCCTGGATTGTGACTTCATAGTAGAGCTTTTAGCGGATTCAAATCCATTGTCGGATTGCAGATTTTGCTTCAAATTTGGCCGGATTGGCGGATTTGTATACCCCTATTCACCCCCCTCATACAGAGGCTTATCTCAGCTAAAAAAACCGTACTTAAGGTGTTTCCTTTTGCTGCCATGTTCTTAGCCAGTACCTGCACATGCGCAGTTTACATAAAAAGGTGGCTTCTCTTTACTGGACTGGCTAGGAACATGGCAGATTTTTCGAAAAAAGCCCTTACGCCAACATCAAAGGTGCCTCATTGAGATAAGCCTCTGTATATTAATACTCTGTGACTGGATGACCAGTGGCGTAGCCAGACCTTCATTTTTGGGGGGGCGAAGCGAACGCCGAAGGCGCGAGACCATCTATGGAGGTCAGGGGGCATGCACCCCCGTGAAAATTTTGAAATTTAGAGTCCCTGAAATGTGATTTCAAGCATTTTGGGGGTGAAATCTTGCAGAATTCCGAAGATTATAAAGTACGCTCTAGGGGAGTTCGGGGGCATGCACCCCAGGGAAAATTTTAAAATTTAGAATCCCTGAAATGTGATTTCAAGCATTTTGGGGGTGAAATCTTGCAGAATTCTCCGAAGATTATAAAGTACGCTCTAGGGGGGTTCGGGGGCATGCAGCCCAGGGAAAATTTTAAAATTTAGAGTCCCTGAAATGTGATTTCAAGCATTTTGGGGGTGAAATCTTGCAGAATCCCGAAGATTATAAAGTACGTCGAAGACATAAATTTTCCCAGACATTTCTAAGTTTCTACTTGCTTTTTATATATGATACAGAATAAGTCTGAGAATAATATTCATGTTATCATAATGCATATACATGTAAATCTAAACTAAATCTATTCCTCTTGGAACCATATCTACAACTGTTTTAACGAGATTTTAGAAATCAAGTTCTTCCAGTATTTCGTCGTTTTCCTCAGTCGAGACGTACTTAATCCGTTTCAGCTTCGAGGATGTAACGTGTACCCCCCCCCCATTTCTCTATGGATTTAGCCTTTTTCAGAGAATAGTTTTTTTGCGATTGCCCCCCCTTGGCTACGCCCCTGTGGATGACAAGTACACAGAAGGTTATTTATTTTTGGTGAGCACAAATGGCACAATCTGATTGGCTGAGGAGTCTTTCAGAGTGGCCTGGTGTTCTGAAAGGAAATCGGCCTGCTCTGGTTTTCGTGCCAAAATCAAGGAGTGAAACAATTTTCAAACTAAAAATTCTCCCCAAAAAGTTCAAAAACATAGTTAACGCAGGGGCGGATCCAGCTAAAAGACTGACTGTAGCATAATCCCAAAATGAGGTGGCACCACGTAATCTGGGGGGTCCGGGGGCATGCCCCTGTGGAACATTTTTGGAATTTGAACCCCGGAAACACCATTTCCTGCATTCTGAGCATCAAATTCTGTTCTAAAATTTAACCTTAATAAGGCCATATTTTAGACAAAAAGTTACAAAAACACGTAAAGACAGTAAAATGTTTAAACAACATACCAAATCATACCAGATCTACTGTACATTACTGTATGCAAAGTTTAAGACCAGCCTTCCTCCCCATATTAATATGTAACTTAATATCATACCACACATGTGTAACATATATAAGCTTTGTGTTGTTATCATTTACCAGTATGGAAAGTTTGTATCGCGCGGTGGAAATATTGGCCACGCAATTTTGATGCTATCTATATATTTACTATTAAATTTTCGGCACGCAATTTCCAAACACTGGCACGGAGTGTTTGAGATTACATTTATATTCTGTTTATTGTTATATTCTAATATTCATAAGCAGGCCTCGAACTTGAGAAAAATAAAGGCAAGGCCAGTTTGTCTGTTGAATGTTACTAAGTTTTTCAAGGCATCGAGGCCAGTACACAGCTAGGGCATCAAGATTCAAGGCCAGTTTGGAAATTTTATTCAGTTGCTACTTTGAAGTTTCAAATAATGTTTGAGTTTCCATGAGACAAGAAAAATATACAGAACAGCAACAATATTAAAAAAAATGCCAAACAAAACTATGGATATTTTAAATTAATACATGATTCAACAGACAGACTAATGGAAAGGTGCATTTAAATACTATTTTAAATTTATTGCCAATTTTACAAATCATACACTTGGTATTCTAAAGCCTAAGTACTGTAGTCTGGGGTTGAGGGCAGGCCACTACTGGCTGTGGATTTCAGAGGGCATAGCGCCCACAAGCAGGGCATCGACGGCCAGTGGCCGCCATGGCCGCCGCTAAATTTGAGGCCCACATAAGCTTACCTGACCGGAACGTGGTTCAACGAGCGCGCTCATTCAGCAAATTTTGAATTGTAATTTAGAAAAATCACACACAAATACTTTACGATCTTTCAGGCGATCGGCCTTAATTAACTTTGCTCCCGATGGCAT
This sequence comes from Paramuricea clavata, assembly GCA_902702795.2. NCBI lineage: Eukaryota > Metazoa > Cnidaria > Anthozoa > Malacalcyonacea > Plexauridae > Paramuricea > Paramuricea clavata. Next base: position 6,797 of record CACRXK020011943.1, read on the forward strand.
CCTCACATAACGCTTTAGTCTACTTAGTTTTTCTTTGAAAGAAATTGGCTTGTTAAAAGCGCAAACAAATATAGCCAAATAACATCGCTCTAAAGTTCCTATCACATTGCGCAACTGTAGCTGACTGTAGCGCATTGCAACACTGTAATTGGTTTGCTTCATCTGACTGTAGCAAAAATGCTAAATTTAGTAACTCCCCTCCCCGCTGTCTGTAGCATTTTGCTGTAAGACCCCCAGTTGACTGTAGCATTTTGACGTCATAAATCGGTATATTTACTAGACCACTTTTCTGAACGCTTTTTGAACTATGTTTTAAAAATTTAGGTGATTTTCCCTAAAAGTGGGCGTTGTTTCAAGGAAAATTCAGGTTAATTTAAGATAAGCATGTAAAAGCGTAACTTAATATTCATAGCTCACAAAATACGTATGGACATCTGGTTGAAGTTGCGGAAGTTTATTTTTTTTGAGCAAATGCTACAGTCAGATTTTCCTGCAAAATTATTTTTAATGATAGTAAAAATTCCTTATAGAAGTTTTCCACTTTCTCTAGAAACTGGAAAACTTCTATAAGGAATTTTTACTTAATCATTAAAAATAATTTTGCAGGAAAATCTGACTGTAGCATTTGCTACAGTTGCTATACAGTGTGGATCCGTCCCTGACTGTAACGATAGTCAGAACATGATTGAAAATGAATTGCATCTAAGGACTTCGTACTACTACTTCTACTACACGATGTACACCCGAATTGACAATATTTTGAGAGAAATGCGACTGAAAGTCAGCAAGTTATTTGACATACATGTATATAAAACATATGCCAAAAAAGCTATATTTTTGTTCAAAATGCTCATGTATTTGGCCACTTAACATTAAAAAGTCACAGTTCAAAGAGATATTTTAAAAGAAATGTTTTCTGCTCAAACATACAATCTTAAAAGAAGGTTTAGCAGTGAAAACAGGTAATGAATATATTCTCTACCCATTTGTGTCATGCATTTTTCACTGATTGTAAACAACAAAGTCGAATCTGTGTTTCAAAACACATGCTGAAGCAAGCGGAAAAATACAAAATTTTCCCCCCTCAAGTTTCGCCCCTGACAATTGGCAAAATCATCCATTTTATATAATAATCTGTAATCAGTAAATTAGTCACTTACATTATCTATATATATATAGTGTACATGAACAGTAGGTATTTTGAGTGCTCCTCTTATTCAGACCTTACAATTCAAGTCAGCAATCATCAACATTATTTAACTAAACTATATTCTGCTGGCAAAAACAAGCATAAGATTAAATTCCATTTTAGTTTTTCCAGCAATATATACCTTGTATCAGGGTAACAAAGCAGCATTTTTAGAGTTTAAGGCAAGATTTTGAAATTGGCCAACATTTAAATATTTCTGAAACATTGCCATAGGAAAATATTGATGTGTGTGATCTAAAAAGCATACTTTGAATTTAGTTGCCTTGAAGACTTCCAAATTTAAAACTCAATTCATGAGGTTAGATCTAGTTGAACCCAACCATATACAGAGTAATACTTTATTGTACAGCACAGTTGTTTATTGTGAATATTTGTGTTTAATTTGTAGCTCCTGGGAGCGTTTATAATCCAAGTAATGGATGGTATGGTGTTTCAGTTGGTGGTGGAAGACAACAAGATGGCAAAGTCATGGTAAGTTACTAGCAGTTGTACATGTTAGGCTTGGGCGGTTTTGCTTAAAATCAAATCCGAAAAACTGGTAAACCGCCCAAGCCTCAAGCCTAGTACATGTATGTAGGAGATACAACTAGCTGAAAAGTTGTGTTTGTATTTTTCAGGTTGTTGTATCTTTTATTATAAATAATTTTATAAATAATTCCACAAACCTCCTGAGCCTTTGGGGCATTTAACCCATTGAGTGGCAGCACTCTCCACTTGATGAGTAAAATCGTCTGGCGTTAGACAGAGTAAAATACTAAAGTAGGGCGCATCAGGGTGCATTGACACTTAAAGGTGGAGTTACACGAGCAGCAAAATTGCTACAACTTGCAGCAAAATCTGATTTCAACGCATGTTAGAAATGTTACACATAAATTACAAATCACAAGGCAACATGTGTCAACATTTCTACTTAACATGCATTGAAATCAGATTTTGTTGCAAGTTGCAGCAATTTTGTTGCTTGGGTAACTCCAGCTTAAAGGGTTAATCACTAATTTTCCCTCGTGTCATGCTACCGTAATTAGTTTCTATTGTTTAAAACTTGTGTAAATGAGAATCCAAACAAGCATGTAATATGTTTTTTGTATGTTTGCATGGCGATAAAAACATATAATAGATTTGTTTGTGGAAACACCACGTAAATTTATTACTGCAAAGCTTTCAATATTATTATTATTATTTCATATTATTAGCACTGATGAAGATCTGGGCTTAAGGATCGAAAGCTTTGCAGTAATAAATTTACGTGGTGTTTCCACAAGCAAAACTATTATAAGTATGTAATAATTAACGGTACATAAAAAAGTATTTTTATTGTTGTGTATGAAGGTATTGTTTGGATGTTTGACCAAAGCTGCTCGAATTATTTCTAATTTCAGCAATGATGTAGATCATTCTATTGCTTTAAATGCTTTAGGCTGGGAGCCACTTGATAGAATAAGAAAAAAGGCAAAAGCAAGAATGATGTACAAAACGTTAAACAAAATAGGCCCTGAGTCTCTCACAAACCTCTTCACGTATAAGAATATAACAAATTATAAACTTCGAAATATTTCAAGTGGTCTTTGCCTGCCACAACCACGTACCAATAATATGAAAAAGAGTTTTATGTATGATGATGCTAGGCTTTGGAACTCTATTCCAAATGAAATTAGAGAGAGCAAATCTCTATCATGCTTCCATGCAAAAGAAAATTGCCGCTCACATTTTTAATTAGACAACAAATGTTGTCATGTACAATGTAAATCGATTGTTATATTCCCATTACTTACTTTAATATACTTGCACGCCTAATACTATTTCTAATACTCTGTAAATAATTATTCTAAAGTTTATACTTCTGTAATTTCTTTTATACACGCCCCCTGTGGAAATCAGCTTCGGTTGACGGGGTTAGCGTGGTTAAATAAAGTCTATCTATTTATCTATACAATTGCTGGCAATTTACTACAGTAAATCGCCCGGTTGAGCGGGCAAATTAGTAAATTGCCCGCTCAGAGAGAATTTAGAGATTTTAATGCCCGCTTGGAACAACAGAACCCGAGGTGATCATGGTATTACAGTATATACGGCTGATGTTAGTTATCATTGCTACCTACAGTGGCAACAACCGTTCAAGTTAGTGAAGTTACCACAGACACTGTAGTTTACATTCAAGTGTTTATTGTCCATAATAACACCATACATTACTGTTTGATGAACTGCAAAATCTATTAAGATATTTGCTTGTTGTAAACACACTTTCTTGTTTGAAACTCCTAAATCCATACCAAAATTGGAACAATGTCTTTGTTTAGCGCTGTAATGTACTGTAAAGTTGATGCAAGCTTGAACCAGATCCGCAATGCATGTACTGTAATGGTAGCAAATAAATTGAAAGCAGTAGTTATGAACCATTTCCAAAATGCTTTAATTTAATTCTTCTCGATTTGGTAACAAAATTACAACAGTAATTTCAGCAATAAACAAAATTGGAACAATGATTCTCCAGTCTCAGTCAGTTGAAATACATTTTTTGTGAACCACTACTGTAGTTCATATTTTACAAGTAACCCTTCATTGAAATGCTAAATGGTTAAGCTTGAAAATGAATGAAAATACTGTTAAATCATTTGTGAAATTCACATTTGAATGGAGTATATTTATGCAACTTGTATTGTTTTAGGTTTGTTCCCACAGGCCACTCGTGACATATTGTCACCCCATCAGGACCAATGAATGCCAGGACTCGCTGCCAGGAGTTTGTTTGATTCTAAACAAAAACGATGGCTCACATGAGGATGAAATATTGACAATCTCTTCCAAAAATGCTAGTAAGTCGTTATGTATATAACTTTTCCTAGCATGTAGGATCGAGGAGGACCTTTAATATATACTACATTTAAAAATTGTAGGATTGTAAGCCTCCTGAACTTACACTAACGACTGACATTTACTCAAGACCTGCCTGTGTTAAACCTGAGAACTTTGCCAGACACTTCGCGCAATAATGCGAAGATAGTTAAATTAGATCATTACCAGGCAAACGTGGAAGTTAAAAGTGAATGGAAGCTAAGAATACAAAATTTTAATTGAATTTCCGGTCTTTCTGAGGGTCAAATATTGAAGGATTTTGTAGATGTAAGACCTACAGTAAACCTATAGACCTACAGTAACCATGAGCAACCATGATGAACTATGATGAACCAACCATGATGTAACTTTAGACATATAGTAACCATGAGTAGCTGCGAAAATGCAACTACATCCAGGTGATCTCGTGTTCGTATTTTAGCCAATCAGCGCTCAGAAAGGGTTGTCCGAATAGAAATCCATTTTGATGTATTCAGTCAATCATATCTTTCGTTATTCTTTATGAAACTAGTTGAAATTCTGTAATTATGTTTGGTTATGAGAACTATAGCTCTGACAAAAATATGGAATCGAAATAAAGTATATTACAGGAGATATTCAGTTGTTTTAATCATAAAATGGATTTCTATTTGACAACTAGTGCCAGTACTTTTCCGCGTATCACGATCATCTGGATTGTATAGGCCCTCGGGCAGGATCCGAACCTGCGATTCCGGTGCAGCGCTCTAAACAACTGAGCTACAGAGTCCAGCTGTCGAGCTCTAACCGCAAGTTCATGTTATGCTATGGTGATGCCATGGTAAGGTATATGGGTAAATATCAGGGTTTTGGGGCATCTCATATTACACATGTGCCAAGATAAGTGTTTAGTAATCACAACATGTTTTTTTTTTAATATAAAAACGTAATACAGGTGTATGTGGATAAAAACGTAATACAGGTGTATGTACCACGGTACCACAGAATACCAGTCTTATTTCTTATATAAAATTTGAAGGAAATATGCTATAAACTTTATTTTTGTGATTATATATTAGTTTTAGTCTTAATTGACATATAAAAACAAAAAAATGTATATTTTCTCAAAATTTTTTAAAAATAATGAGGATTAACAAAAAGTAACATTCTATATTTTTGGTACTTCGCATAATGCCTATAAAATCCGAGTGTTTAAAAATAAGTTCGCAAACCAGCATAATTTACGTTGATCAATACTTTTTCTATGCAATGTAACATTACAGTACACTGGAATCACACAGTGTAATCAATTTTACCATTGAAAAACTGAATTTTTCAAAATTATTGATAAACCTGGTATTCTTTGGTTATACCACTGGTATTCTGTACTGATTTTAGTGTTTAACTTTCACTAAATTAAGTTGGCAATATCCCACAGTATTATCATACAACACGACACACCAAATCCTGGTACAATTCGATAAACCGTTGCTTACTTACCTCTGCACTGGTATTCTGTGGTACATTGGATTTTTTTTTCCGCAGAATATTCATTTAAAAAAAAATAATTAAGTCTATGAAATCTTGCCCCAAAACCCCCAGGAAGAAAAAATATATCGATAAACTATACTAAAAAATATTAAGGAACCATATTATATACATTAGACAAAAGATATGGAACATGTAAATTTTTGCGGTATTCTGTGGTACATACACCTGTAGATACAATTGATGCCGTGGTTATTCATCCGACACTGGCGTGAACTGTGAAGTTTGTAACCATTATTTGTCCGATACAATATTACATATGTGTACATACTGTACATCATTCACGTTATTTTGAACAGTAAATTACCCTAAACCTTGCCCGCACCCAACCCTAACCTGTTAGCGGGTAACCGACTATTCAACAAGTATACGCCAAAACCTCTCCGACTAAAAATATTTCAATTGCGGAAAAAAGCTTTTGTAAATGCATCTACAGTCAGTATATGCACTGAGTTCAATGAATAAAACCAATTTGCTTTGTTGCTGCAGAGGATTACGCTGGGGAAGGCGGAATTCAAATTTCAATGTCCTACGAACGTTCCCGATTTGGTGAAACTGGCATATCTGCAGCAGTTCAGGTAAGAAGGAAGTAGTGTCGACCAGCCCGGCAATCGCCCGACATACTGATAACCGAATGATTTATTATTGTTTTTAGGGTGACACATGTTACTCTGGTGCCGTAGGCGATATCGCTTGGACAGGTACATCTGAGTTTCTACTTTGTCGGGCGGTGTTACACGGGGCAATTTTTGCTCTTTAATTCTTCCGACATTTTTTATCATATATATTTTTCATTTTTGTAAAGAAAATGTCGACAGAGTGAGAATGCGGACTTTGCTCACATTTGTATGTGGCTATATTTTTTAAATAATATGGCTCTGTAACAGAAATTGCATTGCTGGTTCCAGCAAAAATTGCCTGGTGTAACATGGCCTTAAACAACTTTTGTAAAAAATGAAATAATCTAAAAACACTATGGTTAAAATTTGTCTGGTTAACCTAGAAATACTGTAACCCTGGGTTAACGTTAAATTCCTGGTTATTTTAACCGTTTTTCCTACAATACTGGAATAATTTTGAAACAAATGATAGCGATATTACATTTATTAAACGACGTTTCGATGCTACAGCGTGCATCATTTTCAAGTTATAGTATTACATATATTGCGTTGATTTAAATTAAACCGTTCGTATCACGTTAGCAAATTATTGCGTAAGCATGCAAAATTTCATTTTTGTCCGCCTGAATGCTCGCGGACACGCCATGAAAGTAGAACTAATTTTTCACATGATAAAATCACGCGTGCGGGGCGACTGCGGTGGGAAATGGCCTTTAAGCGTCTGTGTGTAACCTGTCTGTGTGTGTAACCTGTCTCTGTGTGTGCTTTGTCTGTGAGCGTGCGTATATGCATACTATGTGTATATAAGTATATAACTGTACATATAATCATATAATTGGACGCCGGAAGGTGCCTTGCATGGGAACTTTTCAAAGAGTCCCGTTCGTACCTTGCCTTTTTGGATCTAGCTTTCAAATGTGTTATATATATATATATATATATATATATATATATATATATATATATATATATATATATATATATATATATATATATATATATATATATATATATATATATACCGGGTGTCCCAAAAAAAAGTACTCCGGTTTGACTTGTAATAACTTCTAAACAAGTAAAGCTATCAAACAGAAATAACTTGCATTAAATAGAGGAAGGACTAACTTAGATTTTGATATATTACAGTTCTATTTTACTTGACAATTCACGGAGATATTATTGTTCAAAATCGGGAGCATATTTTTGAATGCGTCTAAAATTAGCGAAAATCGGCATATCAAATATTAACTTCAGCGTTTGTTTGCTTGATAACATATCAGGCTAACTTGAATTTCAGCGAATTGTCGTTAGGGTTTGTAAGGGATATGGCATAGATTTAGACATCTTACATGTAAGTCTTAGCTCATTGTTTCCTGAAATATGAACGTACGAAATTATGCAAGTATTTAATAGGTCTTTACAAACATATAAGGTACATGAAAGACCATGTAAGGCAGGCGCTTAAATTTTAAAATTTCTTAAATAGCCTAATTTTTTTTATGTTTTTCATGGATTAAAAACAGAGTTGATTATTTCTCGGTTAGAGCAGGATGAATATTATTCTGCAATAAAGGAAATAATATTGCTTTTTGCAAATACACATCACAGTATCAACGCTACTATTTTGTTAGTACGTTTTGTTCCAAAAATGTTAGATGTCTCTGGGGAGTTGCATGCTTGTTATGTCTTATCGAGTTGTATGGTTTGATCGTGTTTCATTCTCAGTTTATTCTGAAATTAAAAAGATTAAGACAAGAAAAAGAGTTTGAGTGTTTTTAACAAGATTTCAGAACGTTGCAAAAGTTAGAAGAACTTCACAATTCGATTGTGACAGCATGCCCTAATTCAGAACTACGAACGATCCATGACAATCCTTCGCGATGCAGTGGTCTCATGAAATAAGGAAACGTATTCGTGCTAGGAACACACACAGATTTCGGACGAATAAATCTTGCTTGTATTTTGTAGATAATAATACAGACTTTGTTTCATAATAAACAATTTGTCAAGTGTCATTTATTTACTGGTAATAGTGCATGTTTCAGTCGGGCAAATCTTGATTAATATTTGATATGCCGTTTTTTGCATGTTTCAGACAAATCGAGAAATATGCTCCCGATTTTAAACATTAATATCTCCGTGAATTTTAAGTAAAATACAACTGTAATATATCAAAATCTAAGTTAATCCTTCCTCTATTGAGTTCAAGTTATTTCTCTTTAAAAGCCTTACTTGTTTAGAAGTTATTACGAATCAAACAGGAGTACTTTTTTTTGGGACACCCGGTATATATATGTGTGTGTATATATATATATATATATATATATATATATATATATATATATATATATATATATATATATATATATATATATATATATATATATATATGTATATGTATATGTATATATATATATATATATATATATTGATCCAAATAAATTTGTTAAATTAAAAAAATTAAAAAATTAAAATTAAAAAATAAATTAAATTTAAATTTATATGACGTAATAAATTACATAAATTACATTTAAAAGAAAACATAAAACAGATTAACCATATTTCTGTCTTTCATAAATATATAACATGTACACAAAAAACAACAACAAACAAACATACTAAACAAAACAAACATAAAGCCCATTAATTATAGGATTAAGTATAAAGTTTTGAACGAATCGAGTCCGATTGAGTGTTCAAGGACGGCGAT
>CACRXK020011944.1:0-15693 GCA_902702795.2 Paramuricea clavata
TATATATATATATATATATATATATATATATATATATATATATATATATATTGAATTGAATTGAATTGAATTTGTCACACATTTTTTACAAGATTAAATATTTACATCATAATATAGGGTTCTCCAAACTATTTTGAATATGAGAGGTTATTAGTAGATCCTATATGTGACGAGGAAGTCTAAAACAGAAGCCAACGGCTTATAAATATTAGACTCCTCGATATAATATATCATTATGTTCAATATATGACATGAGGACATTATAGAGAAAAAAAACTTAAGAAATGATTATAACTTATATGTCAATATTTAAATTACGGGATATTGTGAAGGTATTTATGAGATATGCATAAGTAAGCATAGTAAATACATTAGTATAAATAGTCTTGCAGTAAAGATTCTTTCAGTTTGAATTTGAACTGCAAAAGGTTTGGTAACATTTTCATGTTATTATTTAAGAAATTCCAATAAACAGGACCCTGGTAAGTTATTGTTTGTGATTTTAGAGTTGTACGACATCGATGCGGACGCGGATTTTGAGCAGTTCTAGTATTATAATGATGAATTTGTGAGCCCGAGACAAAGAGGTTATCATAACTGCGTGGCAACAAATTATTACAGTAGGAGAACATGAATGTACCTTTTTGTAATGAATTAATTTCCATAACTTTTAGAATTTTAAGTTCCTTAAATATTGGTTCAGATGGAGCAAGATATTCTGCTTTAGCAATAGATCGTACAACTCTCTTTTGTATGAGGATCAGCCTATGCAAATTTGTTACATACGATGACCCTCATACTAGATTGCAGTAATGTAAGGATAAATTAAGGCATAATACAGCGATAACAAACATTTTTGGGCAGATAGAATCTGCATTTAAATATAACACCAGCTGATTTTGCTATTTTCGTAGCCAACTTGCTGATATGAGGTTTCCAAGATATGCTGGTCAAGGAATACGCCCAAAAATGAAGTCTGCGTTAGCCGTTCAAGCTGTTTACTGTCTATGCATGGTGGTTCGATTATTACATTTCCTTTTTTAAATGTTTTAAATATCATAAAATTTGCCTTTTTAATGTTTAGCGAGAGTCTGTTGGCTTTGAACCATGAGTTAATTTTGTCAAGTTCAGTATTTGCTATATCAGTCAGACATGTGGGATCTTTGTGTGAGATCAAAATATTAGTGTCATCTGCAAACGAAAAGATCTTATGATGAAAGACTGAAAGACTAGATGATACATTATAAAGATCATTTATATAAAGCAGAAAGAAGAGTGGCCCTAATATTGAACTTTGTGGCACCCCGCATACAAGAGTTTGGGGAGCAGAACAGGATTTGTTGAATTGGACAAATTGTTTTCTATTGTAAAAATAACTTTTGGCCCAGTCTAATGCGATACCACGAATACCATAAAAATATAACTTGTCAAATAAAATCTCATGGTCCACCGTGTCAAAAGCTTTTGATAAATCAAGGAAAATTCCCATTACGAGTTCTTTGCGATCAAGCGAAGAAGTGATGTTATCGATCAAATGAAGCATGGCTAGACAAGTAGAATGGTTTTTTCTAAATCCGTATTGATGCATATATAAAATATCTTTTTTATTGATAAAGTCGGATATCCTATTGCAAATTATTCGTTCAAGGAATTTGGAGAAACAGGGCAAAATTGATATCGGTCTATAATTTGAAAACAAGGAGGGATCTTCTTTTTTGTAGATTGGAATAACTCTGGCAACTTTCATATTATTTGGGACAATGCCAGAAGAGAGTGAAAGGTTAATTATATAAGTGAGAGGTTCACAGATATGATAGATGAATTGTTTCACAGTTGTTATTTTAATTCCATCGTACCCTGGAGCTTTTCCAGATTGGAATGTCCGAGATATATCAATTACTTCTTGTATTGTTGCTGGAATAAAAAATATAGATTCCCTAACATTTCCCTGTAAATAACGTTTTGGAGATACCGATGAGGGAGGTATTTGGTCAGCTAAATTTTTGCCAACACTAGTAAAATAACTACAAAATTTATTTGCGATTTCGGTAGGGTCAGAAATTTCCTTATTCCTATACTGAAATTTTGAGTGGAATTTAGGTTTTGAATTACGCTTGTTTATAACTTCATTTATTAATTTCCAGGTTTGTTTAATATTATTACTAGTGTTGTTAATTTTACTTTCATAATAGAGGAGTTTTGATATTTTCAGTAAGTGCGTAAGTTTATTTTTATAAGTTTTATACTTCTGATTATTATATGTATTAGGATTACTAAGAAAACGTTTGTACAGTTTATTTTTACGTTTTATCGACTTCAAAAGGGCATTAGTGATCCATGGTTTTTCGATTTTGCTTATGACCTTTCTATTTGGGCGACAAAGCGGGAAACAATTATTATAAATTAATCAAAATTTGTTAACAAAAGCATCATATGCTTCATTTGTTTCATTAGAGTTATAAACTTCAAACCAATTGGTATTTTGTAACGCAGTATTAAATTTGGTTTTATTGGTTTCATTAAAATTTCGGGTTAATATCGTTTTATCTCGTTGATGAGTTTGGGAGATGTTACTACAACTAGTATCTGAGATAACAAAGACTGGAAAATGATCCGATATGTCTGTAAACAAAAGACCACACTTTAAGACATATTCATGGTCATTAGTAAAGATGTTATCAATAAGTGTGGCTGAATTAGCAGTAAGTCTCGATGGTAGCGATATACAAGGATACATCATAAAAGAAAGCATGCTGTCTAAGAATTCACCCGTTCTTGTATGAACTTCATGGTTCATGATGTTTAAATTCATATCACCTACCACATAACAGATTTTATTTTCTTTGGAAATGCGAGATATAATGCTGCATGCTGAGCGTGGTAGTGAATGTTTCAACGTTGTTATTTGGAGGCCTATAAACCACACCAGCAATTATGTTTTTCCCAATAGGATTAGAAATTTCAATGAAAAGTGCTTCAAGGACTTCTGAATCATTATAATTTAAATCATCACGAATTTTAAATTCGTATTTGTTGTCTAGATAAAAAGCAACACCGCCACCTGACTTTTCGATGCGGTATTGGCTAATAAAATAATACCCAGGCATGTAAAAAAAAACAAGCATTTTCGTTTAGCCATGTTTCGGTAAGACCAATAAGAGTAAATTTATGATGAAGGCAAAACAAATAGTTCGAGAGATTATCCATGTTGCACGACAGGCTACGAATATTTAAATGCATGACAGTAAACAAAGCTGAATCGGCAGTTGCGGAATCCATAATCATATCATTAAACTGATCTGCAAGATAATATTTGCAATCATATGTGTCATAAAATGTGTTATCCGGATGAAGATCGTGAAAACAATTGGATTTAAATTTCTTAAATAAAGGGTTGAAGGCGAGCGAGGATAGTCTGTCAAAATCATAGTTTAGAGAACCATTAACCAACTCATGGATTACTAGTTCAAAGTATTCATCGTCGAGATGATTGAAAGGAAATAATGAAATCAAGCAGTTTGAACAAAGCCAAGATTGCAAACAAGTCTCTAGCTTGGCCTGAGAGAAATAATTTAAGCTTGTACATTTTAAATGATAATTTTCTCGGCAATGACTACAGAGAACGGTTCGCAATTTCCAGTTGGTTGATTTACAACAGAAATTACAACTTAGATTGTTATAAGACATTTTAAGAAAAAGTACTTACATCAGGAATGACAAATAGGAGTGTTCTTAGTAGTAAACTTATCGAGGAGGTTTGTCCTTAATAACTAACTTGTCCAAGACAAAATAGGCTAATTTGCCTTCTTCTCGGGCTTGCTTTAGTCGGGGTATTTGAGAACGACGTTTTTCCAGGGTTGCTTCGGCCACATCTTCGTTGACAAAGAGGCCTTCTGGTTTCTGATGATGATTTCCTTTTCTTTCCAATCGTATAATTTGCAGATGATAGGTCTAGGGCCATTTCTAGGTGTTCCATCATGATTCGTAAATTTGCCGGTGCGGTGCGCTCTTTCAATTCGGGGTTGAAAGGGCAAATTCAGCTTCTCGACTAATGCGGATTTAACTGCAGCCTCTGACTCTTCCCACGTTTCGTGGGCTTTTTCTTGGATACCAATCACACGGATATTGTTTCGCCTGCTTTGGTTTTCCAGATATGTGGCTTTGTTGTGACATTTATCCAAGATTGTTTTCGTGCTGGTGAGCTCGACTGTAATTGCGGCTATAGTTTTCTCGTTTTGCTTGATTGATTTTCCGCTTTCGGCGATATCTTTTTGCGAATATTCTAAGCTAGCTTTCAAATCAGCGACTTCTTTCACTAGGCCGTCCACTCTTGCAATAGTTGACTTGATTAAAGAGTCGAGCAAGGACTTGAAAGCACTTTCCTGTTGAGACATGAGCACCTTGACCATTTTTAAGGAGACCAATCGTCATTATCGTCTGTAGTTTCCTTATCTTTACGCTTAGGAGGCATTATTCGTGATATATAAATTACTTTGACGTTATAATCAATTAATTTGAGTACAGATTACGGCTAAATAAGAAATTTTGGGCGGACTAATGAAAACACGTCCGCTCAGCTCAACGAAAAACTACCTTTGCGATTGAAAAGTATATTTATTTAAACTACATGAGAAAAACAATGTCAGTTACCGAGAGAACCCGAAAACATGAGCCCACGATGCTTGCAGCTGACCAGTAATTTAAAAACGCCAAATAAGTAAATATGCTAAATACACTAAATCATTACAACTCCCTTATGAAAAAAAAACACACAAAAAAGTCGTTAATTCCTAAAGTTTTTCTGTTCTGAGTATCTTTGTAATGTTTCTAATTATCTATCACAGGCTCTAAAGTTCAGATAAGTTATCAAATAAATAATTTAATCTACATAGTCAAATGTTTACTTCATTATGAAATGATTAAATCTTGATGGTCTCTTTATTATTCTTCCTCTCGATGTTGTTTAACTTCTGTAGATGGAGGGATAATTTCAGGAATTGTACTCGATTGAGATTGGGTTTCATCAGGAGTGACTAGTGCTTCAACATTTTCAGGGGAGGGTATACTTCGCATTCTTGTTGAAGGAATTTCATCACTAAACATGTCCTCTGCTACAGGATCAGGTTCTACAGACTTCATAAGCATTCTTCTATTTCTCCTATATTCACCACCATCATCAGTCTGAACACGATACGATCTCGGTGTTTCTTCTTCACGAGTGACAACACCTGGTTTCTACGAACCTTTCATTCCTACTCTAATTCTATCTCCTTCGTGTAACTTAGTAAGGGATTTTGACTGACGATCATAATAGAATTTCTGTTTCTGCCGCTTGAGATTCTTTTTTTCTTTACTTCAACAGGATGGAACACGGGGCTTCAACTGCGATATCGTTTGAGGAATTCTTGAACGCAAACGCCTATTTATCAGTAACTGCGCTGACTTCCCACATCATCGATAGGAGTGTTTCGATATTCCAATAAACTTAAATATGGATCTCGTTGATCTTTCTTCGATTTAACTAAAATATCTTTGATAGTTTGTACAGTCCTTTCTGCTAAACCATTGGCTTGTGGGTTGAGAGGACTAACTGTCGTATGCTTGAATTCTCAGCTTTCTGCGAATGCTTGAAATTCTCTAGATGAGTATTGTGGCCCATTATCACTTACGACTTCTGCAGGAATACCATGTCGGGAGAATATCGACTTGGTGTACGTGATAACCGTTGAACTCTTTGTGTCTGGTAATTTAACAACTTCAAAGTATCTGGAAAGATAGGCAACAATTAGTAGATAGTCCGAGTTGTCCAAACTAAATAAATCTGTTGTCACCACTTCCCAAGGTATGGTTAGTGCTCTGAAAGGTATCATAGGCTCTTTGGTATTCTCCGTCCTTTCTGTGCTCAAGACATACGGTGCACTTCGATACCATTTCAGCTATCTGCTTGCTCATCAAAGGCCAATAAAGAGCATCCCGAGCTCTTCGCTTCGATCCCCATGTGACCATGATGTATTCTTTGTAGCATTTCCTTTCTCATTGGTACGACAATACGGTCTAGTTTCAAGATGATTCCATCTATCACCGACAATTCATCGCGAATGTTCCAATAGGGTAGGACTGACAACGGTACGCGCTCTCTCTGATCTGGCCATCCGTTCAGAATGATATTCAATAATGTTCTTAGTTCTCTGTCGCTTTTTGTTGCTTCTTTAATTTCTTGTAATTTGAATTCTGAAGCTGGTAGGGTTGAACTTACGAGATGTACGTGCAAATTAATATATTTTTCCATTTCCTCGTCAGTTTCCGGTAATGGAGCTTTTGACAACATATCTGGCAATGCCATTTCTTTAGCTGATTTGTAGACGATAGTATAGTTGTACTTCTGTATTCTCAGGAGTAATCTCTGCAAACGAGGAGGAGCTAATGCCAGTGATTTCTTTGCTATCATCTCCAGAGGTTTATGATCTGACTCGACAATAACTTCCTTTCCGTACACATATTGATGAAATCGATCAAGACTGAATTGCACAGTCAGAAGTTCTTTTTCTATTTGATTCGGTTTCTGTCAACGACCTTGACGCGTACGCCACTGGGTAGCCATCCTGCAAGAAAACTGCCCCCAAACCTGTAGGTGACGCATCACAGCTAATGGTGACCGGCTTCGATACATCAAAGAACTTTAATACTGGACCTTCATCTTTGGTGAGAGTGTCCTTAATAGAGGGTCCTGAAGGGGTAAAATGGGAACTGGGATTGATCTATTTTTAGACTGGGAAATGGGATTTGGGTTGCTGGGACTGGGATTTGGCCACTGGGAATGGGAAATGAAGTCCTCAAAAATGGGAATGGGATTGAGGTAATGCGAGTCGATTCCCAATTTTTCTGCGTTTTGAGTATTTTAAAATACAATTTTGATCCGTTTTTGGTGTCTTTGGTCATCATTTTTGTTGTTAACTATATTATTCACAGCACTACCTGCGAACAGGGATACTCTGGCGCCCGGAATTCTGGGTTTTATGATTATGCGTGTCTCAGAATGCTGGAAATGCCATTTCCGGGATTCAAATTTAAAAATTTTCCGTGCCTTCGGCACGATCCCCCCCTAATATTTCATAAAGTGTCCGCCACTTGCTTAAAAGGTCTTAAAACTGTTTATTCTACCGATAAATAAAGGTTTTTTTATTGACTGGGATTTCAATAACTGGGACTGGGATTTCTAATAAAAATCCAACTGGGACTGGGATTTTGCCAAAATTTCAGGTGGGAAATGGGATTGAGACCCCCCCTTCAGGACCCTCTTAATATCCTGAAATGCTTTCTGTTGCTCGAAAGACCACTGGAATTCGATCTCTTTCTTCAACAACGATCTGATTGGTTTGGTAATGGTTGCTAAATTTGGAATGAATTTTCCCAAATAGTTCACAGTTCCAAGCAGTCTCTCCACACTTTTCTTGTCTGTTGGTGCTTCCATTTCATTAATAGCTTTAACTTTCGCTTCATCAGGTTTAACGCCATTTTCTGTCAGTTTGTGTCCGACATATGTGATTTCTCTGGATTTGAATTCAGATTTCTCTTTGTTTAAGGTTAGATTGATCTTCTCACATCTTTCTAAGACTGATTCGAGGTGTTGATCATGCTCTTCTTCTGTCGTTCCATGAATAAGGATGTTGTCAATATCCGTTTCAACACCTTCGAGATCGTCGAAATGTTGAGGCATCCTTTTCTGAAAAACTTCTTGTGCTGATATGATACCAAATGGAGTGCCAGTGTAGCAATATCTGCCAAAAGGAGTGTTGAAAGTGGCAAGGAGTTGACTTTCCTCGTCCAAAGGTATTCGCCAGTATCCATGATTGGCATCAAGCTTGGAGAACCACTTGGCAATGGCCATAAGGTGTAGATATCTTCAATTGTCGGTAATTGAAAGTGTTCACGCTTGATTGATTTGTTTAGATGTTTTGGGTCTAAACAAATGCGAAGTTTTCCGTTAGGTTTCTCCACCACAACCATAGAACTGACTCAATCAGTTGGCTCTTCCACTTTACGAATTACGTTTTTCCTTTCCATATCATCAAGTTCCTCTTTCACTCTACTGCGAAGAGCAGCAGGAATAGTTATAGAAGGATTATAATGACCGGTGTCATTGTTGGATCAACTTCGATGTGGTACTCTCTCTCTAAACGACCCAAACCAGTGAAGATTTTCTGATGTTTCTTGAATACTTCTTCTTTGAGATGTGCTGGTGGTTTCTTGGTCGTTGAGTCTACTCCGGTATTTCCCACGATTTTTATCAACCCGAGTTCCTGGGCTGCTCTGAGTCTCAAAAGAACTTGTGTCTACCACATAGAAAGTTAAGTTTCTAGATTGATTTGTCTCTGACTCTACACATAGTTCTGTAGTTCCTAACACAGCAAGATTGTTTCCAGTGTAACTGATTAATTTATGAGTTGATTCTTTGAGAATTGGTTGGGGCTTGATCTTCTTTCATTGATTAAGATTGAGAATGTTTACCTGCGAACCAGTGTCCACTTTGAGCTTCGTGTTCTGCTTCTCGATTTTCGTTGCAACATACCATTCATCATTTTTAACTTCTGACGTCACTGCTCCTACAAACAATGTTTCTTCAAAGTATGATCTTCTTGTCGCTCTACAGCATTGACATTCTTTTTAGATCTGCACATAGCTTTGAAATTATTCGATTTATGACAGCGATGTCACGTTTTCCCATATGCAGGACATTCTTTTCTTTTGTGTTTAGCTCCACAGTTACGACAGTTGAACACCTCAGACGTGAAAGGTTTCTCTGGTCGATTGGATTTCTTTGAGTTTTCCTCTTGAGTTTTTTTCTCATTAAATTTACTTTTCTTGTGATTTATACCATGTACCGCTGACCCGTCGTTGATTACTTTGATGTGCATTTCCGTACGTTCTGCAGCTCTAACCAAATCAAGTGCTTTGTCAAGGGTTAGGTCTGGCTGTCCAAGAAGTCTCTCACGAATTTTCTGATTTTTCACTCCCAGGACTATTCTGTCCTTGATGAGAGTGTCCGTTAATGTCCCAAATTCACAGGTGTCACTAAGCTTCTTTAATGTTGTGACATACTGATCAATGGTCTCACTGGTTTCTTGTGCTCTGGTGAAAAATATGTATCTTTCATAGGTTACGTTTTTTCTTGACTCGCAATGGTCATCGAATTTTTCAAGAACTTTAGCAATCTTCTTATCATCTCCAACTGTAGCCCACACGAACGTGTCGTAGACATCCAATGCTTCGTTTCCTATGACGGTTAGCAATGTTGCGACTCGAGTTGCATCTTCTTTTTCGCTGATGCCAGTTGCTATTTCGTAGTTGAGATACCTCTGCTTGAATTTTTCCAGTTTGCCGATACATTTCCACTGTTTAAATCCAACGAGAGGCGGTATTAGACCAAAATGCATCGCCATTGTTTGCTGTCGTTGCTGTAACTTTGGTCTAAAATTTCTCCAAGAATACTGCTTCTTTCTTGAAAATGTTTTGATATTTCATTAGTCTGATGTTTAGACTAATATCCCATTCCTGACACTATGTTATATTTCGATTTTAGAAGCCAAGATTGATTGCGATTGAAAAGTATATTTATTTAAACTACATGAGAAAAACAATGTCAGTTACCGAGAGAACCCGAAAACATGAGCCCACGATGCTTGCAGCTGGCCAATAATTTAAATATGCCAAATAAGTAAATATGCTAAATACACTAAATCATTACAAAAGTAGAGGTTTAATTTGCAGTTGTGAGTTTTATCTTCGAAAGACAATGGTAATTTATATAGCTATACAAGAGTAAATTCTACATTTTGAGACCTAAAATACCAGGTTTTTAGAATAACATAGCAGTTCCAATTGCAGGCAATTTTTGGATACACAGTTCTTCAAAGCTTATGAATAAGACAAGAGTTCTGAAGGTCTCTTTATTCCAACTGCACAATTTCTAGGATATGTAGAACAACTAGATTTACTACAGAAGACATTTTCATCACTTTCTATAGAAGACATTTTTATCACTTTCTTCTTTCATCATTTCCTATTCACCTTTTCTATTCCCGTAAATTCGTGCGAATGTGAGTGTGCACAACTGATATTTTGCCGGAAGGGTACACAAATTCTGGCTGCATGCGTACAACATATTTTTATGACAGTTGCAACATAATTTAACTTATATCACTGTATTTCCTACGACACACGAAGTGGCCGCGATAGAGACTACGTATCCCAGGGCCAGGTATTTTGAACACTAAGGGCCTGTTCATATGGGCAAAAGTTATTCCGGTTAACGAGAAAACTTTTCGACTAGCCAAATACTTTTGTTCTGTTCATATGGAGAAACTTTATCCCGCTTACCAGTTAAGTTTTCGGCTGTGACGTGGCACTGAACATCAATTGAATTGAAAAGTTGCTGACACGACAGAAAGTTATCCCGCTAAGCGGGAAAGTTGTGTTCATATGGGTAAAACATCCCGGTCACCGAGATCTCGCCTGTCAACAAGCGAAATCTTGGTACACGGGAAAACTTTTTGTCTCATATGAACGCATTGTAACTTTTCATATTATTTTCATACCAAGGCGAGATCTCGCTTGTAAAATTGTCGAAAAGTTTTCTCGCTAACCGGGATAACTTTTTCCCATATAAACAGGCCCTAAACCACCAAAGCTACAACTCTAAGATCCTAAGATCTCAAATCTTGAAAAACAGGATCCCAATCAAATTACATTATTTAATAAGATTATCAAATTACGTAGCCTCCTCCGCAGGCATCGTCTTTAGATTATTGGGCAAAATTTCTTACACGAGTTTGTAAAGTACGTGAACAACGAGAAGCCTGCGGAGGCTACAAATACGCATATTTCACTAGACTTTCGCAAAGGGGTGTCCTGAATATAAGGCTTTTAAAGCTAAGACCCTGACAATAAGGTCGTAATTACCGTAAGTCCCCCTCCCCCCATAGACATAAATCAGATCATAGACAATCGAGAGGAATACTAACCTATTTCTACTCTATCCCTAATTCCAAACCCACGTACCAAACCCTACCCCAACAAAAGCCCTAACATAACCCCGCCCTAATCCTAAACCGGCCCAAATCGTAAACCCCGCCCTATCCCTCTCCTCAACCAAATCCTACCATTACCTAATCCTAGCATGAACTATAAACCTATTCCTAATGCTTATCTTAACCGTCTATCTTACCCTACCGAATGTACCGTGAAAGGTTCGCGTCGACATCCCACCCTGGTTCGATTACGCAGCGATTTAATCGGTTAATCAGTTGTCTATAGTCAGTATGGTGAAATTTAATTTATAAAATTTTGAGGTACAAGTTTGTGATCTTAGATTTTGAGTGTGTTTGCTTCAAGACCCCCGCCCCCCGTATTCCCTTTTAATTGATTAAACGGCATTTGCGGCAGTAACACAGAACAGAACCAAACACAGTAGAAGTCGCAAGGCTCTAGTATAGAACTGAAAATTGTTTGCCAGTTCCTCGTGA
Organism: Paramuricea clavata; assembly: GCA_902702795.2. Taxonomy (NCBI): domain Eukaryota; kingdom Metazoa; phylum Cnidaria; class Anthozoa; order Malacalcyonacea; family Plexauridae; genus Paramuricea; species Paramuricea clavata. The sequence goes on from CACRXK020011944.1 coordinate 11,523, forward strand.
CTCAAGCATAATTGAGAACTATTTAAAGTTACAATTTCAGCCTTATTTCACTACAAATAAGTCGAAATAAAAACAAAAAGTGCGGGAAAAATCGTGACTGAGCCCACAATGTTTATGTAATGAATGCTCAGCGACAAGACCATTTTTCTGTACAATATTCGGCCATGTAATAAATTATAAATCAAAATGAATACTTCCTGACGTAATACTTGAAATAGAGCAAATGAACATGTAAAGAACACAGTGACACTACTGATAATTGTACAGAAAAATGGTCATATCGCTGAGTATTTATTGCATGAGAAGCTCAGTCAAGACTTCCTCGCGCATTTGTTTAGCTTTATTACTTGGAGCGGGGGGTGCAAGTGTCCCGAAAATAACTTTAGAAAACCATGGAAATTGGGGCAAACGCTAAGAAAAATCAAGAAAACTCGGGCAAATTTATCAGAAAGTATGTCAGGTTAAGTCTTTACAGTCCTCCATAAAAAATTGACCAAACGTTCAACTCCCCCCCTGCCCGAAAAGCACTAGGCCTGCACGCGTATGGGCGAAATGAGACTCCAATTGTAAGTTTAAATGGATCTTAAATAAATATCCTTGAGTCACCTAATAGTTTTCTTGGTCCTTAACTGTCTCTTAATCTCTAAATTGTACCAACTATATATAGTAAATCAAAATTGCCGACTATATCTTGTATTGAAATAATTTAGCAGTCTTCTTCATTAATATTCAGTACACGGCAGCACGTACATTCTACGCATGTTTTCTGATCGTGAGGCCTAGAAAAAGATAAAATCATAAACGTCCACGGCAATTCTAACAATCAAGATTGCCGCAAGTTATTCTCTCGATAACATCATGCATAGTCAGGAAAAAAAACAACTAAAATTTTATCATTATACCATCTACAGTCTACGTAACACGAACAAAGCTCTTTTATGAAGCCACTTGTTACAGAATGGTCGCCGACCAAATGTGTTTAAAAATAATGCTGATTCAGCTCTTTAAAGCATTTTTGTCTGCTCTGCATCTCTTAATCGTTAATTGGAATTCTTCTTTCTTTTACAGAGACGTTAAGCAGGAGAAGGCTTTTAAAAAACATTTCTTTCCCATTCTGTACCTCAAATTAGGTCTGCTCTCAGTGGGCTGGAATCAGACTTATTTCACTACTTATTATAAATAGGGCGCTCTATGGTGAATAGGACACAGCGAATCGTTAAAGCAACAAGATTTTCTTTCCCACCCTAAACGTTAACGAAGTACAGCAATCACATGGCCTTGAACGTAAAAATAGTTTACGACCACAATAATACCCTGATCAAACTACAGCAGTTTCCCGATCTGCTGGACTCATATGAGCAGGCCCTGAACAGGCGTTGGCGTAGGTTATTTCCGTAACGCAAAACGACGGAAAGTAATTGAGGCAAAATACTTTTAATCGTAACTTAAAAGTCTGTTTGATGAAAACGTTAAATATGAAAATTTTTTGGTTTCCCTAATGATTGGTTTCATTGCCAAAATTACGAATTACGTCAATTTGTCCTTCTTGTGTACCCTTTTCACATGGAACCACCTGGATAGTTTGAATTGGCATCCTCCTCTGCTACGTAATAATTATCAAACGGAATCATAAATTTCCTAGGGTGAGAAAAAAAAGTAGAAGACCATTCCCTTTCACCAAAACCTAATCCGTAAACCTTACTTGCCAAGCAGTAGTGTCATGAGAATCTGACACGGGCAAATTGGACAACCACGGCCTGCTTAATTAACATTAAATGGAAAAAATTAATAAACAACAATGATTTATCTTAATAGATTCCAATTGAAAAGAAGGATGTGGTTTTAATCCAAATATCTTATTTATACGTTCAGTAATCAAAAACGTGCACTGGATTAGGTTGCACCAGCTTTATATAAGAATGGGGAATACACCAAAGAAATATCAGCTAGATGAGCGCCTACAGACAAAGTCATCAGTTTAAACTGGCAGAGGCTTGATATTAGCCAAGGAACTGAATGACGGAAAGAAAGAATCCAAGGGAAACATTGAGTTAAGTGCTACCTATATATGCAATATATATGCAATTGGACAATCAGATTCAAAAGGCATTGGAATACTATGAAAAAGCCTTGGAAATAGCAAAATAACGAGCATATAAACAAGAGGAAACATGCGCATACATTGGGTTACGAGATGCTTATAGATTGAACAATCAGGTTCAAAAAGCAATGGAATACTATGAAAATACTTTGGAAATTGCCAAAGAACGAGGAAATAAACAAGAGGAAACATGCGCATACCTTGGGTTAGCAGATGCTTGTAGATTGAACAATCAGGTTCAAAAGGCAATGGTATACTATAACAAAGCCTTGAAAATTGGAAAAGAACGAGGATATAAACTAGAGGAAACACAGGTGTACCTTGGGTTAGGACATGCTTATAAATTGAACAATCAGATTCAACAGGCAATGGAATACTATGAAAACAGCTTGGAAATTGCAAAAGAACGAGGATATAAACTAGAGGAAACACGCGCTTACTTTGCGTTAGGAGATGTTTATAAATTGAACAATGAGATTCAAAAGGCAATGGAATACTATGAAAAAGCCTTGGAAATTGCAAAAGAACGAGGATATAAACTACAGGAAACAAAGACATACCTTGGTTTGGGAGAAGCTTATAGATTAGACAATCAGATTCAAAAGGCATTGGAATACTATGAAAAAGCCTTGGAAATAGCAAAAGAACGAGGATATAAACACGAGGAAACACGCGCATACCTTGGGTTAGGAGATGCTTATAGATTGAACAATCAGGTTCAAAAAGCAATGGAATACTATGAAAAAGCCTTGGAAATTGCAAAGGAACGAGGAAATAAACAAGAGGAAACATGCGCATACCTTGGGTTAGCCGATGCTTGTAGATTGAACAATCAGGTTCAAAAGGCAATGGTATACTATGACAAAGCCTTGAAAATTGGAAATGAACAGGGATATAGACTAGAGGGAACACGCGCGTACCTTGGGTTAGGACATGCTTATAGATTGAACAATGAGATTCAAAAGGCAATGGAATACTATAAAAACAGCTTGGAAATTGCAAAAGAACGAGGATATAAACTAGAGGAAACACGCGCTTACTTTGCGTTAGGAGATGCTTATAGATTGAACAATCAGATTCAACAGGCAATGGAATACTATGAAAACAGCTTGGAAATTTCAAAAGAACGAGGATACAAACTAGAGGAAACACGCGCTTACTTTGCGTTAGGAGATGTTTATAGATGGAACAATGAGATTCAAAAGGCAATGGAATACTATGAAAAAGCCTTGGAAATTGCAAAAGAACGAGGATATAAACTACAGGAAACAAAGACATACCTTGGTTTGGGAGAAGCTTATAGATTAGACAATCAGATTCAAAAGGCATTGGAATACTATGAAAAAGCCTTGGAAATAGCAAAAGAACGAGGATATAAACACGAGGAAACACGCGCATACCTTGGGTTAGGAGATGCTTATAGATTGAACAATCAGGTTCAAAAAGCAATGGAATACTATGAAAAAGCCTTGGAAATTGCAAAGGAACGAGGAAATAAACAAGAGGAAACATGCGCATACCTTGGGTTAGCCGATGCTTGTAGATTGAACAATCAGGTTCAAAAGGCAATGGTATACTATGACAAAGCCTTGAAAATTGGAAATGAACAGGGATATAGACTAGAGGGAACACGCGCGTACCTTGGGTTAGGACATGCTTATAGATTGAACAATGAGATTCAAAAGGCAATGGAATACTATAAAAACAGCTTGGAAATTGCAAAAGAACGAGGATATAAACTAGAGGAAACACGCGCTTACTTTGCGTTAGGAGATGCTTATAGATTGAACAATCAGATTCAACAGGCAATGGAATACTATGAAAACAGCTTGGAAATTTCAAAAGAACGAGGATACAAACTAGAGGAAACACGCGCTTACTTTGCGTTAGGAGATGTTTATAGATGGAACAATGAGATTCAAAAGGCAATGGAATACTATGAAAAAGCCTTGGAAATTGCAAAAGAACGAGGATATAAACTACAGGAAACAAAGACATACCTTGGTTTTGGAGAAGCTTATAGATTAGACAATCAGATTCAAAAGGCATTGGAATACTATGAAAAAGCCT